>JAGDQP010032723.1:0-21117 GCA_022664845.1 Lepisma saccharinum | reverse complement strand
TGTGTGTGTGTGTGTGTGTGTGTGTGTGTGTGTGAGAGAGAGAGAGAGAGAGAGAGAGAGAGAGAGAGAATGTATGCATGTGTGTGTGTGTGTGTGTGTTTGTTTCTTCCTGCATTTGAACCATTTCAATAGACGAGACTGCGATGTTACCACAGAATGTTGAATGTGAGGAGTGCTACGTCGTAACGAAAACTAACTATACAGGAGTGATTGCTTAGTGTCGAAAGAAAGATAGAGACCTGAGCAAATATTTTAAACTCGTATGTCCACTTCCAGCCTAATACAATGTGGACCAAGTTTTCAGTTTAAACTCAGTTTTATACGCAGAATATGGCTGTGCGGCCCGTTTTTATTCAAGTTTTAATTCCTGGGTTATTCATATAATAGTATACCGTACTGTGTATCTAGTAGAAAATACTGCAAATATTTACGTTATTTGCAAGAATTAAGACAAATAAAAAAACGGACCACACAGCGATATCAAGCGTAAAAAACTGAGTTAGAACAGAAAATCTGGTCCATATTGGTTTAGACTGGAAGTAAACAAACCAGACAGTGTCCTTTTCCCTTCCTAGCTCCATATTCATGAAAATGTTGACATAACCAGCAGTCAGTCCAGTATCGCTTTCAGATAGAGGTAAATGCGGGCGACTCATGTTACTTTAATCGCGAAATCATAATTTTAAAGGTATGGTATTGTATCGTCCCATTTCAAATGCTGTGTATATACATTGTTACACGAACTGTCTTCAGTTTACTCGGCATAAAATTTCGATGAATGTCAGGAGTTGTGGGCTTGTTAAACCTTATAGTTCAAAACAGCTTGAAGAAAACGTCTAGTGAACCTTCAAAGCTTCTAAAACTGATACTAACAATATCAATAACAGTCACACAAATTTCTAGCCACAAAATATGACAAACTATCCAATTCTATCCTCATATAGCTACGACATTTTTCTAAGTTTTTTCAAAATCAGAATTAATTGACTAACGTCCCTTTATTTGATAATTTGGTCGGATCTTCTTTTGTGTATAAGTCAAATAGTTTAACTCTACGTTGATTGATTGTGACTGATTAGCTACCCAATCCTCTCACATAATGAAAGTCCAGGCCCGCAGCCAGGGGAGCTGAGCCCCGTAAAGTTGCCGTACCCCAACACAAATATTTATAAGTCCAAGCCCTTCCCGAAATTTTTCGTCCCCCCCCCCCTTCTCTTTGTGGCTAGCCGCGGACCTGAATGCAACAACAAGTGGAGACAACTACTGGCCGCCACTGCCTTAGATATGCGAGGAACTTTAGACCCCATAGCACATGTTTGTCCATTAAATAAAAGTTGAATAACTGAATAAATACTCCCAGAGAGTACGCAATAAATATAGGCTCTACACAATAGAATGGGAGAATATTGTGTAAATATATTATAAATATTCCCTGTATTATTTTTTATGATACCAAGCATTCTAATTCTGGGAAAAGTCCCGGCATACATTTTAAGAGAAAAAGCCCAGTCAAATAATTTTTGAAATGTTAAAAAAAAAGACACTGCCTTACTTTTGCCCGCAACTTTATTGTTTCTTACGTATATTTTCTTCTCATTTCTGAAGAAAAATAGAAAATTATTCTTAAAACGCAACTACGAATACGGTGCAGAATGTTTTTTGTTAATACAGCTGGTAGCCATAGTAACGTGTAAGCCAAGGGTATGCATTTTATAAGTGATGCGGAAAATGAAAAGGGGCCATTTGTCGGAAAGCAACATTTTACAGGAGAGCCGAAAAATATCATCAGGGTTTGTGCGTTTTATTTTGTTTTTTAAAAAAACATTCCAAAGAATATTTAAGTATAGTTTTCATTTCTTAAATATGAAGGATTTGTAAATAGGATGCAGTTTTTGTGTTTAGCAAAGTTTAAGAGGGAGAGGGACTTGGCTACTGCAGCCTGCAAAATAAGCGTCCAATTTAACATGGATTTCACACATTTCTACAATATCATGGTTTGATGTGGATCCTTTAAAAAATGACTCAATAGCCTTTTAAACACAATACATGGCATCTTGAAGGTAAATAACTAAAGGCTCCACGACGTATATTTTTTCTTAGAAACAAAGAATGTTTTACTAGTGCTTGTAACATCTTCCTTATGAAACTTTCCATTACAATAATCCTTATTTCGAAACAGAAAATAGGTCTTCACTTAATTTCTTCATAATTCCACGAAATATATTGAAGGGGATACTGAGTATTTTTTCGAAGGAACCACATGAAACTATGATATTCCTAGAAATGTGTGAAAATCCATGTTAAATTGGACGTCGCCATAACCAAGTCCCTCCCCCTCTTAATCTCGTTTTTCTCAAAACCCGTCTTTCCCGTAAATTATAATCGAATTTGCATAACTCAATCAAATGTTAAGATATTTTTATAATTTTTGCGGCAAATTATATTGCAAATACAAAATAATTAACTCTAATTTGACAATTTCCGAAAAATAGTCCTTTTTTTCATTTTCCGCATTATATAAACTATACAAAATTCACAGTAATATTCAATCCACATCTGGATGAGACCTCTCCCGGAGGTAGGTGGTGGTCTACTGCTCCAACGCTGACCAGACGTGTTGGGAGAGAAGTGGTGCGAGCGGTCCCGGGTTCGATTCCCAGTGGGGGTTGAAAATTTCGGTGTTGACCCAGCTAAGTGAGGACAATTGGGGAGCTGTTGTGAATAAAAGACAGTGGCGATCACAGTTGAGAGCCTTCTCCCAATGTGTCTCGTCAACGTGGGAGCAGTAGACCCACTCCTCCCTCCGCGAGAGGCCTCATCCTGTAGTGAACTGAATATGGCTGTGAATTATATATATTCTTTTTTATGCATATATAAGGACAATTTAATACTGATACGTCTATGTAACACCGACGTAGATGAGAGCTATAATGTAGATAAAGTATAATGTAGTTTTTAAAAAAATGGCCTCTATGGCTAGGGTTCGAACCAACTTCGTCAGCTTTATGGACAAAAAGAGAGAGAGAGAATGAACACGACGCTACAACCACGGCTACGAATCATTATAGTAGAAGAAGCTTCGAGCTAAACTTGTTCAAATGTAAATAAAGTAAATATTATATAAAGCGATGTATCTATGATCTAATCTTCCATTTAATGCTATTTCGCTAGATTCTATACATATGAAAACTATATCCTACAATTTGTTAAAAGTTTAAAAAAAAGGAGTTTAACGTCCTAAGTGAGAATAAGTAACACTTCATCCCTACTGATTACGAATGTGCTGGTATCGCTGTATTACATTTAGTTTATGATCAATAATAGTGAAAGAATAACTTTCTTCAATATTTTTAACCACAGAGAATGCTTGTCATTAGAGGTTAATCGATTTTCTTAAAATATATTTATTGCTTGTAGGTATCTTAGGCTCAGACCGGTGAAGTTAGTAGCTGTAGAAACTGGTGTAACTAGTAAATCAATATCTGAAAACAGGAGAGTGGATACTCATGTTTTGCGACGTTGCCACATAATTCATATCAAATCTTACCCCCTTTCCGAATTCAATTGTCCTCCGTTCCGTTATGCTATGCCCCGTTCACTTTCGTTATGCACACTTATCCAAATTAAATAAGTGTTTAATAGTTTAACCACAGATGTCACCCAAGTCTGGAAACAGCTGAAAACCCTCCACGCGTATTGAGCAATGCGAAGTCAAGGTAGTTTGATGCGAAGTGAATAAGGCAAAAAGCAACTTGTATGAAGATAGATGTAGGCGTAGAATTCCCATACTTGTAGGTATTCGGCATATATTAAATAACAGACGAAGATTGATAGCTAAGGCCGAACTTTAGTCACATTAACAATAAGCGCCAAACTATGTATGTATATACTATTTCATATATATACGAATTAGGTGATATAAGTGACGAAAATGTAAAGATAATTTCGGCGAATTTAAGCAAAATTCTCCCATACTAGCGATAAAATGAAAATTACGTTCATTACGATATTCTGATTTTTGTTTTGAAGTTAATGCTACAAACTGCTAAAATAGTCATTTTCTTGCGACAAAATACGAAATCTTCAAAAATTAATGCTACAAACTTGAAAAATGTAAGCTATAAACCTTCTGCTCTATTGATAGCTATTCGAAGGATGATCACAATTCTGCAGATTATTCTGAAAGTTTTTGCACGATAAGTGCGGCTCATGAACTATGAATCACTAATGTTATAGACCTACCAGGATCTATGAATAACCACCTAAGTTGTGAGCCTTGACAGCGTTACGCATTTGAAGTTCTAAAAACACTTAAAATAATTATAAGAGTTCTTAATCTTAGTATTTTAAAATACACTACTCATATGTTGCCCTCTCATCTATTATTATCTACATGGAAGCCCATTGGGGAAATCCAACCAAGAATATTTTCACATTGTGAAGTTAAAATTATTCAATGATCATGAAAATATATCACTCAAAATATGGTACAATATCGATAACATAATTTGAAACCAAATCTTTAACTATTAAAATTCTTACATTCAAATACATCGGCACGGTCGTTCATTTTAAACTTGCAACACGTGATCAATTCTATACATCTGTCCCAACTCCTAAGTGAAGAAGGAATTTTGGCATGCAATATCCCGCTCTTTTTTCTTTTCAACATGGCAGCAGCGCGCAACCGAACGGAGGGTCAAGTGACCATCTGGTCCTCCGTTACTCCGTTCACTTCAATGCTCCGTCGTAGGGGCAGTTCGGATAACCATGGACGGAGTAAGGGTACGTAACGGAGCATAAAGTGCCAATTCGGAAAGGGGGTTAGTTTTTTTAGAGACCAACACGTGAGTTTTATAAAAATTATAATAAATATATTACGATAAAGAAAATTGAGTGTTTTGTAGAGGGATGATCTGTTGATGAATGACTTATTCCTAACACGTTTCGTAGAGTAGAAAACATTTAATTTTGTTATTTAGGTTTTTGAAATAGACCGCTCATTTTATCATTGACTGAGTGTACGACAGTTTGTGACTTGGGTTGGTAATACACAAAAATCTCGGTAGTTATAACTTCTCTAACGCTGCGGACGGTCAAGATGGCGACTTTTACCAATGCTTTTACGTTCGCGATTTTCGGTATGGACGAGAAGCTGTGAGTGGGAGCACTAGTATGCTCGGCAGCTTGCAACAACGGAACAAGCTCACATCGTGATTTAATTTGTTTAGTTATCGAAATATATTGTATTTTACTTATGAGCGTTGATTTAATAGTAATGTACAAAATGTTATGTTACAAATCAATATGATTATGTTGATAAATTATGATTTAAACCTCTAGACTAGCGTTTCTCAACCTTCTCATTCTGCGCCCCTTTCCAACTTACCATGTCTTCTGGCCGGCGACCCCAAAAAGTACTTTTCTTTTTTTATAATAAGCGGTTTCGTTTGACTGTGTTGAAGCCTTCATGAGGCTATTTAATATATACACAAACTCCTCAACTTCTTGCACACACCCCGCGACTCCCACGTTGAGAAATCCTGCTCTAGACCAAGTGTAGTATTATGATTCTAATTAGATGGCAACAAATACATTTTAATTTAATGCAGGAGTCGTACTGGGATAACAGTTTACTTAAGGCTCCTTGCTACTCCCTCCCCCACTTTAACATTTTTCAAAATATTTCAATATCTAAAAGCATTATTAAAATTTTAAGAAATTACATCTCTAGTACTTACAAATTACTATGAAATACAATGGACAGCGATCTCAAGATCTTGTTCATTGATGAGTGATGTGTTGTTAACTAAATAATGACGTCATAATATTTGACAACGAATCACTCATCAATGGACAAGATCTCGAGATCGCTGTCCATTGTATTTCATAGTAATTAGTAAATACTAGAGATATATCTTCTTAAAATTTTGATAATGCGATTAGATTTTGAACTACTTTGAAAAATGTTTTAAGAAATGAGGACGGAAGTAGCGAGGAGCCTTAACTTCGTAACTATACACTTTGCAACACTCGCAGCTAAATAAGATAGGTAACAGCATTATCTTAACTTTTTACCTTACTGTTTATATATTTTTCCTTCTCGAATCCCTATCAGCAGATGCTTGCTCTGCAGAAAGGTATTTTAAAATGCCACTCACGCGCACCCCACTTTAAACATTTTTCTTAATATTTCAAAATTAAGAATACTATCAAAAATTTTGAAACAGTTCCCTAGTACTTACATATTAGTAATAAAATACGACGGTTAGCGACTAGATGTCCCTTGAGTACTCATTCTGCAACTGAATTACATCATCGTAATCTCTAATAACGCGTTACTCAACAACTGCTAACATCTCGAAATCTATACCACCATTTCAGGTAGGATCTTGTGAGTACTAGGGAATTCTATTCGAAGATTTCTGATATTGCAACATTTCGAAATATTTTGAAAAATATTAAAAAGTGGGGTGGGCGCAAAGTTATAACAGATACTGTTGATATATTTTTCCTTCTCGAGTCCCTATCAGCAGATGTTTGCTCTGCAGAAATGTATTTAAAAATGTCACTCCATGTACCACTCTCACCTTCTTGTACGTTAAAACTGGAGTTTAGCCATCTCAAACCAATTTAGGCGTTTTCCCAACATATCTATCTTTTTAGAAAGCAATCTAGCAGCTAAAATTCTACTCTCCTGAAATTTAGGAAACTTTATGAAGTCAGAGAGATTCAAACCAGTGTGATGGGTAGTTTGAATGCACTGTAAAAAGAAAATTTGAAACAATGTTCGATATATCTAGTAAAGTTTCAGATACAAACGAGCGTTGTTCAATAAAGATTTCCCCTGACTCACTTCCAGATATAGCAGAACGATGTAATTTCACATTTCTAATCCTGTTCATATACATGTATAGGTGATGGTAATTTAGAGCTCGTAACTCTCATCAGTTTGTTTTATAGGTCCGAAAAATGAAGCAAGGTGTAGTGATGGAGTCAAGAGTATGGAATTTCTCACCGAGGCACATATCTACTATATAGAAGCTGGTTTTGGGAGGGAGTCCACAGGCTTCCGGGAAGGGGTCCAAGTTGTGTCGGTATGAAATGTATATTAAATACATAGAAATACGCCTAAGATTAAATTAATTCTGAATAAAACTAAGCATTTTGGGGGTGGGGTTCGCACCCTCTAAATACGTCCCTGTCCCCATCATATCGAATCCGTAGAAGACTAAGAAAACCGAAAATTTATGGAGAAACTTATTTTTATAACTTGTATGGAAGTGGCAACACTGCTAATGGCTATTTTTTTGCACCACCTTGTAGATCAGATTCCAAAGATTTAACACTTGTGCCCAGCCCGCCCCCCATCAGAAAAAAATAGGGACAAAATTAAAAAACTGAACATATAAAATACGCTAACATCACCTTCCCGTTTCCTCTCCCACAATAAAAACTAACACAAAAATTGGAGCAGTTATATTATTAGCTCCTTACCTGAGGCCGAAAATTTACTTACTTTGGGATTATGCTCCCAAAAATAATAGGGTGGGAGGCCGCGAGGGGGAAACAATTTTCTCCCCCTGTCGTGGGACATCAGACCCGCAAAAAAATGAATATAACCACTTAACTCGTAGGAGCTCAGGTATATGGTCCAATAGCGATGCAATAGTTTGATGTCAATCGACGTATAAAAGGTTAATACCAGTGGTGTAGTGGGAGAAAAAAAATCATACCAACCACAAGGGCGTCGGCATGGATTTCAGATTTTACACCCTCTACTCTTTTCACATATTGTATTTGGTGTAGGTGTTAATGTTTTTCACTGCATGCATTCCACAAGAAGCTACTTGAGATTCTCCCGTTATGTTTCCTAGTTTATTACCATGTTCGTTTTAATCTATGTAATCACTATCAGTCTAATCACATATACGCCAATTTATACCCGTCCAACAAACTCTGTAAAAACATCAATGCTATTATTGTACTTTTTATGTTACTTTATTTCTTTTGAATGTAGTTTTGTATGAAGTGTAAGCAGTTTCTCTAGAAAGTAAATAAAAAGAAGTCTCCCCCCAAACATCCCTTCCCCCCCCTCTCTCTCTCTCTCAAACTTATATACAAAGTTTAAAAAGGACGAATAAGTCAATGGTAATCTACACATTCATTTAAAGTACCGGTAATGTTTTTCATCAACAACAAATATTTTCAAATTATGGTTAATTTGATAGATATTCTTTAAAATTATCCAACACATTTTCTAAAATGCCATTGTTGATTGTGATTTGTCCATTATTATTATTATTATTATTTTTTAATTGAGACTGATTATCAAGGACCCTCAAAAGGAATCTGAATTTGAAGTTTTGAAAGGCCTTTAGGCTCAAGCCGAATGGATATGTCAATAATGTCCGGAGTTACTCGTAAGACAGTAGAATTTCGCGAATGGAGGTGTTTAAATTTCGTGAGTAAAATGTTAGAAAATCTTGAGTAGAAAGTAAAATTTCGTGAGTACAAGGGTACATTTCTTGAATAGCTAAAAATAAATAATTGTACTGAATGACGATTTACAACTTTAGATATTCAATTCAATTCAATTTATTCAGCTTGTATATTAGCTTACGAATAGTAAGCATTACAGTTGTCAGATAACAAAACATTACAGATTATCAGTTAAATATTCAGCCATTGTGTAATAAGACTTTTGTACAAAGAAACTGATTATTTACAATAACAAAGAAATTGCTTACACCTTTCGTGTCTAGCGGAAGTTATTGTATAAGCGTGTACAGTTAATATATACGCTTTTTTGAAAAGAAGAGGAATTTTGATGTGTAACATACATTTTTTTGTTGCCTAGTATTATATAAATGAATACTGTTACAACGAATTAATAGTTCATTTTTTTTACATATAAAATAGACCTGTACATATATAGACATGGTAAAGTCAGCAGTTTTTGATTCCTGAACGTATTTTTACAGGATGTACCTCTACGTAAACCAAAAATTAACCTAATTGCTCTCTTTTGTAGACGGAATAGCGTTATAACCTTGGTTAAGGAACCCCAAAAAATCACTCCATAGTTTATTAATGAGTAAAATTTTGCAAAGTACAACGATAAAAGCTACTGGCGTGAAATAGTATTACATAATCTGTAGAGCGCAAAGCATTCTGAACTTAGTTTACTAGCTAATTTGTTTATATGTTCATCCCATTGGAATTATCTTGAATTAATACTCCTAAAAATTTGACTGAGGATGAGATTTTAATTGTTCCTGAATCAAGGATAGCTAAGGGAGGGCTTTGTTTTTTTTAGATGAAAATTAAGAATAGTTTTTTTTTTTTTTTTCATAATTTAGGTTCAGTTCGTTTGCTGAAAACCATGTTACAAGATTGTCAAAAGTAGATTTCAAAATTTCGTTTAATTCCTTCATAGAGTTACCTGACACAAGCATATTTACATCATCAGCATATAGTACACCGAAACTAGGTTGTATACATTGCAATAGATCATTGATGTATAATTTAAAGAGTAAAGGTCCCAATATGGAGCCTTGGGGGGACACCTTTACTAACTTTTTGACAGTGGAAAACGATGTACCTAAGTTATTTTGAATACGTTTTTTGATTTGTACTGCTTGCAATCTATTAGTAAGATATGATTTAACCCAATCTTAAGAAATGCCTCTAATTCCATAACGAAACAATTTTGAAAGTAATATTTGATGATAAACAGTGTCAAAAGCCTTTGAGAGGTCAGCAAACAGCCCAACGACATAATATCCTTTATTTAATCTAGCCATAGTATTCGTAAGAAAATCAAAAAGGGCTGTATCCGTTGATTTATTTTTCTGAAAACCATGTTGGCGATTAGATATGATATTACAAGAATATAAGAAATTATTTAAGCGCGATAGCATCAAAGATTCAAAAATTTTTGAAAATGTTGACAAAATAGAAATAGGGCGATAGTTTTTCGGATCATACATATCACCTTTTTTATAAATAGGGATGACCTTAGCAAATTTTGATAAACCTAGCACTAATGCATGCTGCTAAAACCCTCAGGATTGTGTGCAGACATTTTTGGGACAATGTCGCAATACTGTCTGCACACAATACTGAGTTTACTATTTTTTTTATTTATTTATTTATTTTTGTTAAAACTAATTGTACTCAATATTGAAGGACGAAACGAACTTTGGTCTGTGAAAGTTAATTTCAGTTTTCCTCTACTGAAATTTGAATAATTGACGTAAAACAAAAAGCGCGGGAAAAACCACTTGGATTTAGCCTTAATCATTTAGCTCAATTTTTATAGGCATATGATTAACAGTTCAAAATTTGAAATGGTTATATTTGTTTGATTCTTGAGCAGCATACAGGAAACTTTGAAATAATCTCCCTAAGGCTACATTTGAAAGTTTGCTTTGCTCTTTCCGATAGTGAGATTTACGGGCGTGATATAGTGTTCGACTTGTTTTCACAAAGCTTTTCATCGCGAATACCGTCAAACGCACACAATAAATGGCCTTGTGATAATGTAGTTCGTATTTTCTCGCTAGATGGCAAACCATGCTCGCAAAAATTACTGCCATTAATGGAGGATAAAGTGTACTAACATTTTCTGTGCTACGACAAGCCGGATTCTGAAGACTAATTGGTTTTTTTTTTTTCGATGGCATTACTTTCGTGAATGAATCTGGAAATTATATAATTTCGTGAAGTGCTCAGAATTCGTGGATGGAAGCAAAACATCGAAATTTCGCGAGTATTTCGTGAGTTAAAAATAACGTTTGCATAAAACGTTGACAGCCATCTATCTATTCCATGCGATTTCTTGAGTGTTTAAAATTTTCGCGAATTCTTGAGTAGCGAAATTCAACTGTCTACTCGTAAGTCACTGTTAGACAATTTTGTACTGTGTTCTAGTTTAGATTCCATTACGTTAATTTGAAAATTATGATGATTTCAATTTTACTTTCTCTCAAATGAGTTTATTTCGTTCAGCGAACTATTAGCAAGTTCCCTAGAAAATGGGAAGGAAATAAGGTTTCGGGGATAGCTGGGAATTTGCACCTTTCCATAAATGCCGAATTTGGTACACTTATTTTTCGTTAGCACAATTTGTTATGTAATTTCGGTGATTCAGCACTGATAACATAGTGGTCATACCTACTGAAAGCAGGTTGCTGCTTACTTGGCCGTAACGCTTATCTCTCGTATGTCAATTTGGTTATCGACAGGGGAGGCCCACGAGTACCAGTTTGGACTGGTTTCTATTTCTGCAATTGTAGATGTGTTATCCGAAAGGGGTGTAGGGACGGGGAAGTTTGCTTTACATTACCTTCCCTGAAAAGCCGTAACCAATCATAGAGACTTGAATTTTTAGAGCATCAAAATGTGAATGTCAACAGGAAATGTTTTCTAAGCGGAGTGGTATTTGAAGCGTGATAACTCCAAATTTTATGGAAGTTGCTCTTCCATAAAAAGAAACTTCTTTTAGATTAATTTTCATACCCCCATCAAATAGATTATTATAATTTACCCCCCCCCCCCAAAACACAGCATTGACGCAGTTCACGTCACAGCCCCCCCCCCCTCTGTGGGCACCCCTGACAATAGGTACTCCTGTAAAATAAGACAACCAGATGTCCTTTTAGGGCACAATGAAAGTTGATTTATATGTACGTTCTACGTAAAAGGAGATTTGAAAAAAATAAATTAAGCAACTAAAAGAGATACGGCTCTCCCTGACGTCCTAGGGCTGCTTTATATGAAAGCTTGCGTTGCTTAATTTGGATGAATAGCCAACTGAAACATGTGTCACATTTACAACAAAACACGCGTTTCAATTGGCTACTCGGTACTCACCCAAATCGCACGTAAAGCAAGCTTTCATGAAAAACAGCCCTTACGAAAGTACAGGGGCGACGTAACGGTGACAGGCGCACCCTGGCTCCACTACATCCCTGGTTAATAGAATAAAACCAGTGACGTAACTAATGGGCCCGCATTGCGGGGCAGCCTACAAACAAAGTTGTTGAGAAGTCCAGTAACTTACTTTTTTATATTATAGTTTTGTTATTTTTATTTCCGACATAATAGAAAAGAAAAAAGTGTATACAAATTAGCTAATAGTTTGAAATATATTCGATACATGGACGTAAGAATATAATAGGACTAGGAACAAGCCAAAATTTATGGGCCGGAAGTGCGCCTTGCCACCATGTGGAATTGACCAAAACATTGCAACTGGCCATAAGAAGTAATGTTAATTGAGCCACTTTTAATTACTAATTTTAAATTTATGTGAAATAATTTAAGGTAAGTGAAGGTTACGTCTGATGAAGCCGACCAAGAGGTATGTGTGAAAAACAGGTAAGCAATATTTGTTTTTTCTTCAACAATAATAGTGAAATAATATCAGGTTTTAAGATTTGAATGATCACTGTTCTTGAGAAGGAAGCGTGTTGCAATAACATTTATTTTATAATAATTAGTAGTTAAGGACAAATTTAGATAATTAAAATTTATTTGCACATTCACAATATCATCTGCTTCCTTTCCAGGAAGTATGCGCTATCCGCCATGTTGGAATGGCAAACTACACTCTCAGCCGTCCCTTTTTTATAACTGAGTGAATTGCTTGTTACTAGTCCTATTATATTCTTACGTCCATGTTTCTGTCAATTGAAATACGCATTTTATTTATTTACGTTGTCGCAAACAGTCTATAAAATAAGTTTTGGGCCATACCAAAGAATAGACAATGAGAGTTGTCGGCCAGGATCAATGACTTGGTTACAGGGTGGGCTTGCTAAACCAACCAATATTTCACCTAAGTTGTCATCTAGCATCTCCACTTCAACATTTTTATTGAATCCAGCATAGTTTGGCCTTTCACTTCCTTTGATTAGCTCAAGTGTTCTTTCGTCGTTGGCAGATTTAAAAGAAAATAGCGAAAAGAAAAAAATTAAGACATAGAAGGTAATAAAGTCATAAAACTTACGGTTTCATTCAGTCTCCAAATTGCTCCGTCCTTTCGGTTGGAAGCAAGAAGGGCCTGAGTCTGACACTCTGAGTCATGGCCTTTGGACCAAACATCTTTGTTTTATAAATTTGAAAGTTTTATTCTTCTGATTGTTACCTTTCCAGTTTTATTTCGGGTTCAAACTAACGCTTGGATCGTATGTCGTCCTGAAATGCAGCAGTGTTTAATAAAATTTCTAAAGTATTTACTTTCATTTGAGTTCCAACATCAACGAGAATTCACTTGCGATATCGTGTGCTATGTGAGGTTTTCAAGTGTGTCTGTGCGTCTTCTCGTGCTAATCTAGTTTTGCAGTTACTTTGTCGTTTTTGTGTGTTCTCCATTGAGATTTTATAACAGCTAATGAATCTGTTACTACGTAGTGGTAATGCGTATTTAATAATGAGTACTGCAAAGTCTAAATTTTAAAGTGGTGCTCAAACGAAAATTAGCTCGCGAACGGAAGGAAGCTGCTAAGATAATGTCCAAAATTTCAGCTTTCATTAAAAGTGAGAAACCACTGGTAAACTCAAGTAAGATCTCGTCTAGTGACGAAGGTGTGATAATAGATCAAAATGTCAGTGACAATAAAAAGTCGGGTGATAATGCCTCTTGCAGCAATTTAACAATGAAATAAATAATATATATATATATATATATATATATATATAATAAATCACAGCCATATTCAATCCACTACTGGATGAGGCCTCTCCCCGAAGGGAGGAGTTGGTCTACTGCTTCCATGCTGACCAGACGGGTTGAGGAAAGCCGAAGCTCTCCCTGTGATCGCCATTGTCTTTTATTCACAGCAGCTCCCCAATTATCGTCACGATGATTTTGAGCCGAAATACCGAAAATTTTGAGCCCCCACCGGGAATCGAACCCAGGACCGCTCGCACTGAAGTCGAGCGCGTTACCGACTAGGCTACGCAGGAGCTCATATTATATATATATTAAAAAAGACACGGCAAAATGCAGAGGCAGATTACGTAGGGGTAGACAAGTAAAAATGAAAATGAGAAACTAAAATGAACTTTGAAACCTATGGTTGCTGAGTATTTCTTTCTTTCTTAATGAATTGAGTATTCCATAGAACACTAATGTTATACACGAAAGACAAGAGAAAACATCTGTTTCTTACAGTTCTTAAAATTGAGGCACAATATTTATGTTTTATAATTTCTGATGTTATTTACTTTTATCATTTACAAAGATGTTAGTAGCAAGATACACAAATATTTTGCGTGCGAAGTTCTAGTAAATGTAATTTCTCTCTCTCTCTCTCTAAATAATTTAAGATATATATATATATATATATATCAACATATATAGATAAGGGAATGGATCTTTGAGCATCATATGGAGCATATCTTAAATTATTTAAGATTTTTCTCTTTTCCGACAAATATGCGTGTGTGAGAGATAAACATCAATTCGAGTATGTTTTGTTCCGAGCGGCCGTACCTTACTTGATAGAACGTGTGTTTCGTATTCGAGGGGGTCCTCGGTTCGGTACCAGCGGCTGACTACCCTGACTTAGATATTCTCATTGTTTTCCGCAGCCACATTAGGCACATACCGGGATGGTATCTTCAATTTAAGACCTGGCCGACTCCCTACCGCATTTCGCACAACCTTAGTCCGAAGTTATCCATATGTGCCTAAAAGCTATAAATAAGATGCTAACCCAACAAGTATATGTAAACCTGTCGCTCTGTTAATCGGAATATTACTTCTTAGTGCCGGGTCAACACGACCGAGATCGATCAAGTGACCGTAGCTCAGTTGATACAGGGTTGGCTTACTAATCGGAAGGTTCTGGGACGGTCGTCTTTCCTGACTGAGATAATACAAGGCAATTTTCCTCACGAAACGAATAAACTAATGTTTATAATAATCCGCAGATATAGAATAAAAAGACACACACACGTACTCACGTAGAAACAATGTGTATGAGAGAGGGAATGAGTAAGAGAGAAACACAAAAAAAGAAGAGACGAAGTATGAAGAGCAAGATAACGATAGAGAAAGATCAATGAAAACACTGAACTAGATTGAATTATTATTATCCTAAAAACCAAACGCAAACACACTGTTTACTTTCTTATTCTAGCTAGTGATGCTCCTCTCTTTAACCCGAGAAGATTCTCTTAAGTTCTGTAAATAGTTCACGCTTTCCTTTGAAGCGAAAAAGTAGCGCTCTGGGTGGGAATCGAACCTGAGCTGCCTGAATAGAACGTCAAGACGGAACCACTGCTCCACACACATTAACCTCTCAAAAACCTGCGGAATACATGTCACAGTTGTTCTGTGTTAAAGGAATACAAGAAAAGTGAACACCTCAGGTCAATGACATGTTCTTATTTGTGACCAACCAATATTCGTTAATCATCATATTTTTCTGCAACGACAGTAACTTTCTCACCGCCGCAATTCGCTGTGGTGCTTCCAAATTCATTAGTATTCTACGTTTAGGAACACAAGTTACTCTGTTCACTTTTGACTTGAAAAATATCACTGGCAAGAACAGGATTTGAACCACTGTTCAGATTGAATAATCAGAAGACTGACACTGTTCCACTGGACTACCCTATTGAGTTTATCTAATGTCCAGAAATATCGTTCTATATTTTCATTTACGAAAGAACTAATTTCCTTCCCACTCACACGCACACTCTCGCGTCTTTCGTGTCTGTTGCAAGTAAGTGCACAAAATGATAGTTCCTTTCAATCGTGTTTTTGAGACAAGATGTATTGATACTCATGTGTTGATATTAGTTTTCAAGGAAGTCCGGAATTTGAGGGTTGTGACCGGAGAAGATATTAAAAGTCCCAACGTTTATCGAAGTGCGATATAGTTTAACTTAATATGGACATTTGAAGTAAATTTTATATTTGTGTCACCCTTGAGCGTTCATAATCAATGATGAAGTAATTAATAATGGCTCAGTTATAATAACTTAAATCGAAGTTCTTGCATCTTAAGAAATGTCATAACAAGTAAGTTGTAACGGCTCAGCACCGGAAATTAAAATTAAATTGGTGCTGTTTTTTAATTTTCAAAGAGGAAGTAGCTCGTAATAAAAGTAAACTTTTGAGATATATTTATGCCTGAATATTTTTGTCTTTGGTTGACACTCAAATCATCCACAAATAAAGAAGTGGGGCTTTAGATCTCGGTAAGACATCTTCCGAATTGTGTCTGAGAAAATATGATCACCAAACCTACAATAGAGACAATGTCCACTCTCGTCTCATCTGCTCTTTTTTCTGAATTTGTGTATGCCGATGTATTTTATAGGACAGACCTGTGATGGTCGTTGACCGTAGATACTAGAACACTTACACTGTAATACATTATCTACTTTTGGAGAAATATATTGGCTCTGGGTATAATTAAAAGTATGATTCAGCATTCGACTGGTGAAAATGAGAATTCAAAGTTATTTATGGCCTTTCTGCAAGTTTGGCTGAAGCCGGATAGGGTAGAGTAGAGGATATCAGAAGCAAGTAGGACAGGGCCTAACTTGGCGCTACTATTCCGGAAATTGACAGGTTTGTTGAGGAAAAGGCATGGAAAGTTCTGTCACGTTGGACGGCCTCTAGGATCATTCCCAGAACCTTCCAATTGATAAGTAAATCCAATTGTGCTACAGCCTCTCGGTAGATGGGTGAAAATTAGTTGCAACATAGAAAATACGAATAATTCTTTTTAAATTGTTGTATTCTGTAGAACCTTATTTTGTTGCAGAGCTAAATCAATCAACTCTATAAATATTTAAGTTGACCAATGTAATTTTGAAAGCTAACAATCATGATGTTGAAAAATCAGAGATTAACCAATGTACTCTACAAAATGGATTGTAGAGTAATGGATGGATTCAAGCTAATGTTGATTTACATAAAATTACCGTATAACTGACGCGGAACATTTTCAAAAGACTCGCTGACAGTCACGAACTGTATGAGTCATGGTATATAAGTGTCATTTATTTTTACAAATTTTATATCCTTAAACATCTAAATATTTACTAGCATCTAAGTTTTTTCTAACAAGTTATATGTCTGAGTGATGACATCCCTCGACAATTACGCTTCTAGGAAAGGAATAAGGAAGATAGATACGAAGGCCTGTATTGGTAATAGCATCCCACCTAAAACTGGAAAATCCTGTCGGAACGGTTGGCGTGTGTATATCTATCTAAACTCATATTTATGGCCTAGGTGGTCGAGATGTCTAGTGCGGTAGTCTGTCGGCCCAAGGATAGTGGGTTCGAATCCTACCTCGGACATGGATGTTTGTGATTGTGTTTTAACCTAGGCTATAAGTGAGTTAAACGCATAAATAAGGGCACAATCCAATAACTAAATGTACTGTAAAAGGAAAATAAATAAACTAGATTGTTTAAAAAGTCGTAAGCTTTGGCTCGCCTCTCCCAACCCGTCTGTGCAGCGTGGGAGCAGTAGATCAATATCCTCCCTCCGGGGAGTGGCCTCATCCAGTAATGGACTGGGTATAGCTGTGATTATATATATATATATATATATATATATATATATATATATCGTTCTTATCTTAAGTTGTCGATTTTTTCCTGACTGTGCAAAAATATGACATTATTTACTGGATAAGCTGATATTTTAGGATTTATAGGGAAAGACCTAAATAATACTCTATTGATTAGATTCATCATGTGAATACTCTATTGATCATGAGGCAATAATAATAATAATATTCTACATATTTATATAAAAAGGGAAGTCCTGATTGAGTGGCTTATCAACGCCCAGGGCAAACTGTTTAAGCTAGAAACTTGAAATTTATACGGTACGCAGGTGTTATGGCGTAAGGTACTACTTGTCCAGAATAGAAATGCATGTTTTCCGCGGGCTTTTATTGTTTCTTGTTTTATTTGCCTAGTCTTTGAATCGAAACAAAGTGTGGTATATATAGTAACCGTCTATGTAACCGTATAGACAGTATATGTAACAGTATATGTAACCGTCTTTAACAAAACCATTAAACCCTTACTCCCTTGATGTTGCAATATATGCTGAACGCAATATACTATACTTCTGTTTTGTTACAAGACAGAAGTATAGTATACCATAGATCGTTTCCGTAAAATGCTGTTTTCCTCATCACAAGAATCAGCAAGCATCTATAGTCTGGTGGTTATCGTGCTCACCTTCCACGCACGGGTTTGCAACTTCAAACCCTGATGGTTAACACTTTCTTTTGTTTAAAAGAAGAAAGATAATTGAGTTCATGAGTTCCACCCGTGGCGAACACAACATTTTCTTTTGTAAGTTTTAATTCAAATTACTGTATTTTTCAAATAAAATATCGTTTAACGATCTAGAATAAAATATATTGAAGTGGAATAAAAACTGTTTACAGTAATAAGAGATATATAATCAGAAAGTGTGCTTTACAATCTTGAAAAGGACAGTTGATTAATCATGGGGTCCACACGTCTTTCCCTAGTTGAAACGGATTGGAAATGTTAAAGTATATATTTGGTGCATCCTATTAATTCTTGATTACTTTCTAATGATGGTATTACAGAAAAGAATTGACGCACGATTAAAGAAAGAAGAAGCTGTTAAACTGTGTTTTAAATGTTAGTTTATACTCCATTATTCAGTTTCCTACACTATGTTTGTTACCAACTGTTTTAAGCAATGCTGTAATTGTACTGATAAGATGAAGTTTCGGACCAGCTCTATCCTTCCTACCCTGCCTAACCCAGTGACCGGATTTCAGCCCGGGAACTTGGTGTACAAATCAGAGTTTTAAATTATTTCTTTGTGTTTGAACAGTGTTTCTTTCCTGGGTGAGTGGGACGGAGGTAACAGCCCCAGAACACGACAAATGTAACACCGAAAAATCCCAGATCATTAAGGTCCCGAACCGGGTCATTCGGATCAAATGTTTGGACTGCGTCAGTATCGGTGACCCGGTTTCAGCTCTAGTTGGGAATATTATCTTCAATGGAGTATTTGGTAGCAACGTAATACAGTAGCTGTTGAGTCATGAGTTTAAGCCTCCTCAAAATTATTATTTTTTCATCCTCAATAGGGAGAAGATTAAAACTTCAAAACCACGGGGTCAAAGCGTCTATTGTATTTGGAAAATCAATACAATCGAGACATTGAAAGAATTTTGAAGACAAGATTTCGTCTTTCACATCAAGCAATTTGGTTAAAAAGCTTTATTGAAGACAAACACACATGCATTTTGTGATCAACAAAAGATATGCTTCTGGCGGAATCTGCAAACCACTACCTACAAATCGAAAGGATTATGATGTCAGTTCTCGAAGTGGGGAGTACGAGGGGAAACACTGTTCTCTTACCCTCTTCATTTTAGATTTGGCATACCCCTACCTTTTTCTTACTAGGACTCATTGCCTACACTTTCCATAGGCAATCGCCGCCACTAGGCGTACCCTCACCTTTTCTAGCAGACTTCTGCAACCGTTCCCTTACCTATTTTGACCCACTTCGAGCACAGTATGCTGGCTTAGATACCTTAACCTTGGACTACTTAACTTGAGGTCTTATGTTCGATTCCTATACTACAATTCTGAAAATCCTGATTAGGGTATAAAATAATAGGTTGTGTCTAGAGTAACGACGGTTTTTCGTCGTTGCTTTAAGTTTTTAACATCGAGAGTTAATTTACTAGAGCAACGACGGAATATATTCCACTCTCGCGTAGCTTGAACTAGAAGTAACAGCGAAAGGCGCTTAATCCGGAAGCTGCAGTTTGGTCTTGTGGACAAGGTGTCAGGAAGCTAATCCAAAGGTCCCGGGTTCAAACCCTGGCGTCGACTTTTTGCATATTAGTTTTTAAAGAAAATTAAAGTGCTTTTTTTTTCATATTTTATGTAAATACACAAAAGCAAATTTACAATTTTAAAAGGGGCCACTAAAAACTAGGATGTATATAAACACACCAGTTAAAGGGGGGAGGGTGCGTCTAAAGGGAGCTGGGCGGCATTATAATCAATGTCTCACCTGTGATGATGTACGGCTGCGAAACTTGGACGTTAAATGCGCAAACGACTCAAAGATTGAGTCACAGAAAGAGCAATGGAGAGATGCATGCTAGGAATAACCAGGAGGGACAGGAATACAAATGAATGGATTCGCGCACAAAGGTAGAGGATGTAATCAAGACTGCAATGAAGATGAAGTGGATATGGGCTGGTCATATAGCTATACGAACAGATGGAAGGTGGACGACAAATTTACTACAGTGGATTTCTAGAGAAAAGAAAAGACCGAAACGACATCCAAATGTAAGATGGGTCGATGAAATCAAGCAATTTTCCGGAGCTACATGGTTGAGGATAGGAGCAGACCGAGATATGTGGAAAGAAAAGGGGGAGGCCTTCATCCAACAAAGTATAGAAACCGGCTGGATATGAAGATATGTTATCTTCGAAAGCTCTTCGGTATTCGTATTAACGCATCATGGATGTTAGAACGTGGAACAGAGGGGGCCCATTCAGGTTTGTTGTGGGGGGCCACACGTCCTTAGTTACGCTACTGAATAAAACCATGTAGCATTTTATTTCATCCATCCAAACTATGTTCGAGAACTACGTACTTTTTCTTAATTGTTATGTACGAGACTACATTGTTGATGTTGAACTATTTTTAAATATTTGTGATTCTTTCGCTTCCTAACTTTAGAACACTTTCCTCTTCTACAAAATCCGGGAGACATCCCAGATTTGGATCCCAAATAGACAAAGTTTCTGCTTACAAGTTACAAATGAAGATACCTAAGCGAAGACAGTCTTTGGTTTGGTTTGGTTCAAGATCAGGGACGAAACAGCAATGGATCTATTACTATTAAATAATGTTCAGACAACTGAAAAGAAAAGTTGGAAGGTTGAAAAGAAAGGATAAAAATTAGTGAGAATAGCAGATCAACCCAACACAAGTTCATGATCTGAAAGGAGCAGAGGATAGTTAAAAGTATTACTGAAATTTCAAAATGAACAAAATCTAACAAGTGAAGGTTCTAGATCGCAGGTTCCCTTGTAATAATATTAAATATAGAG
>JAGDQP010032722.1:0-21118 GCA_022664845.1 Lepisma saccharinum | reverse complement strand
ATGTTCTGCTTCAATGAAATACGTTGGAAAAGACATAAATGCGCATTTTGAAATTTTACAGAGAGTAAAACGTTCAACCGAAAACTGGCTGAATGTAGGTTAATCCAAAAAGTAAAGGCAGCTCAGCTGCCTCCACTTTTTGGATGAACGTTGTGTCTCCAATTTTTACAGTGTAGGAATTCAAAACTGTAGCCAAAGCATCCAAAATTGGTGTTTAGTTGGATGATTTTGGTATTTGAAAAATCTTTTATGGCTGTTAAAATAACAAATGCCCCGTAGAATTTACAATTCCGAGAGATTCTTTTATACTTGAAGTTTACATATTTGAATATCTACTTGCATACGAATTTAATAATCATTGTTTTTGAGCAACGCTTCTAGGTTTAGCAGCAAAAGCTGGGAAACCTTATTACTGTTTTGTCCGTTTGTCCACAGGTTTCGACTCAGGAACTACTGGAGCTACAAATGTGGTTGAAGTGTCATTGGAAAGGTCTCAGCAAGACGAGCTCAAAGCCGTATAGATTATCTTTGTCGACTCAGGAAATACTAGGGCTTCGTAGGTAGTTGAGGTGTCTTTGGAAAGGTCTCGGCCAAACGAATTCAAAGCCTCATAAGTCATTCAGATCGGATGAGAGTATCTCAAGATAAAGGAAGATGGAGTTTCTCTTTCCCGTAGTAACTAATGAAGACAATTTACAACCTTCAACTCAAGAACTCCCGGGACTAGGAAAATAGTTGTTGGGCGTTCGAAAGGTGTGGACGAAACTTCTCCAGTGGCACACAGATCATCCAAATCGGACTCTCGCTGCTGCAGCCTGGCGGTAGCACATGTGCACAATCCCCCAAATGGATTCACCTCACTTGTTTCCTTTCAATGAACAATCAATTGAAAATAGAGGATACAGCCGAACTGACTAAATCGTATAGTTGAAACTTCTAGTTGTTTCTTGAGCCTGAAAGAACTTTAGCCAGGTTAACTCAAGATACAGCGTAACGTTCAAAGTACTTAATTACATAGTTAAATAAATACTCCATGGTTAAAATGCACTATATCATGTTCTTTTTTTAACTATCTGTATATTCAATTTGAAATAAAATTATAACCTGTACGATTTGGAAGTTAAAATTTGGTGTTTTTAAGACCATGTCCATTCGTCAATGACAGCTAAGAAAATGCCCGGCGTATATAAGCTTAGATATTGGTAGTTAATATAAAGAAAATAATAATAATAATAATAATAAAAAAAAAACATTTTTTAAATTTATGTAATACTTTCGAAATAACGTTAGCAGTACATCGACTTATTGCTTTTAGTCCAATTTTTACATAATCAAAAGACGCCGTACGTGATAGTGCTATATACAACTGCCCATGACTGAAATTCAGATTAAGACAAATATGCACTAACGACATGGAGGGGGGTCTTATTTATCGTAATACAGAGTGCTAATCGAATTGGAAACTGTACTCTTTTGAAAGAAAAAGGAAAAGTAGTGTGATATGGCGATAAATGAAAGTAAGAAAAAAGTACATTCTGGCTAACAATTTAAAGGTTTAAGAAGCTATCATACATTTCGTGAATATTTAAGCCATTCAATATCAAGGAAATTCAGCAAGCCTTCTACCAAGTTCAAGTTCGTCGAAAACATCACAATAGAACTTTATTTTAGTTCTAGTATATTTTGTGGTAAGCCGCAAAACTATCCAAAAATTCCGTGGGATATTGTAACAGAGAATTTTAATCCTAAATAATAATAAAAAAATACCCTAAGTAGGTTCTTGATCTTCCAGGAAGCCGATCAAAAGTTTTAAAATTTATTTCATTACAATGATAATTCCTGCGTGCTAAAACAACTACCCCAAAGAAACTGGAAGTAAGTGCTGGTCATGTAAGCGTTCCATAAGTGTCAGTGATTATATTAGTTTCTGAGGTGACACATGGTGGCATATCAATAGATAATCACTTTACAGAATCCATTTACGGATAAATACCGTAAACTATATATATTAAAAATGTACCAGATGCATGTTCCTCTGTAATCGCTTGCATACTTTTACTTACTCATGTCTGAACGACTGGACAAAGAATTTTGAAACTATTTAAAAATAAATGAGAAGGAGTTACGGAAACACACCAGAAAAACTGACGCTGGCCGGAAATAGATCCCAGGAGCCCCTGAGTCGTTATACTATATGCTAGTCATTGGGCTAATCGCTCACTTACTTCACAACACATTCGAGCTGGTCTTTCAAAACATTCATCATGTACTTCCCCGAAAATATCTGGAGGCAGGGATGCAAATACTTGATAATATATTTAAGCATAAATACGAACATTAAAACATTCATCAAAATCGGTTCAATAGAAATTGTTTGGCGACTGGACGAAGGAAAGCTCCCATAAGAAATGTATAGGAAAGAAATTTCGATTCTCTTTTGTTCAAAATTTATGGGAAGAAAAGGAAAGTGAATACTTCGTAACATATCTAGGCGTAATTAAGAACATTTCGAAAGAAAAAAGAACAATTAAAAATTATTTTTTAAAAAAACGCGCTTTTTAAAGATAGACTAAAAAGTAAAAAGTATTAAATTGAATTAATCTTATGAATCGGAAAATAAGAGCGTAGGTGCTCTTAGATATTATAATTTTATGATAAGGTAAGCAAGAGCACCCACACTTTTATTTTCCGGTTCATAAAATTAATTAAATTTATTGTTTTTTACATTTAGTCCATCTTAAAAAAAAGCGTGTATTTTAAAAAAATACTTTTTAAATTATTTTTATGTATAACAGATGAATATTAAACTCCCTGTGAGATAGGCAACCCAAATTTCACAAAATCGTTGCGGCGTTGCGTGCATTTAAGGATAATTTCGAATTATTTTAATTAATTAATTACAGTTAACTGGATTATTTTGTCGTATATCTAATGACTGAATATTATATTGTCATCGGAAGCAAGCAAGTTTACAAAATTTCAAAGAAATCGGATGATGGGAAGTGAGTTTAAAATCGATTGCAAAATTTGTACCGAACAGACAAGAGAGCGAGTTAATAAAAACGTGTTAAAATCACACAAATCGGTCCTGTAGAAGAGGCTGGGAGACTGAGCAAAGGTTTTACGTAACTATTTTAAATACATAGATAATAATAACGTGAATCTTTTCTGATCCAAAGGTGCCTAACGGTCATAAATAAATTTAAAATTCAAACAAGGTGAATGTGAGTAATAATCAAAACCTGTTAGAGAAATCTGTGTTTCAGTAGTTTTGGAAGTTTCTGAATTACGCCAATAACGTTACTGGAAATTTTCATGCACCCATTTGGCTTACCTTTTCAAAGAATCTGGCTGAAAAGTTACTTTTCCGGCAAACTCTCGGACTTTAAATCTCATATTTAGAAAAATCTCGCTTAAACAATCTCTCAAAGTCAGAATCTTTTATTGGGAAAACAGTATGATTTGTCACGTAAAAACACTTATTTTTTAATACGCAATTGGGTTTTTAAAATGTTTATCACATTTTTAGTGGTCCTTTTAGAGAATTGCTTTTTTATTGGTTTTCCTGTCTAGCTGTTTGTAATAATATGATCAGAGCTCGAAACTTGCATTTTCACAAAACGAAATCGTTTGCCTTCATTAACATGCGGCTGTTTTTTTTCTATGGTTACTACAGTGAAGAGACTGAACAGGAAAGCTTCAGAAATTCACCAACCGGAAGGCCGTTCCGGTTCGGTTCGGTCCATTTCAAGCCTTTAATATGATCTTAGAACTCAGTGCAAAGAGCCCAGTAGTTCTACAATATATGACAAATTCTAATGATATTTCACTTCTTTACATTTTCGTAAAACTTGGAAATAAACACTGAAAATTCCAAAATTCCCTAAATTTTGAATCATGAATGACATAATTATTTTTTAACATGTTTTAAAAGTTTATCCAGTTCTGCAATCTAAGCTAAAATTTGACATTTTTAGGAAAAAAAAATTTCAAAGCCCCGAAAAAACTCAGCAAAAGGCACTGGAAATTTTGAAAGTAGAATAATTTCTTTAATTACTCATGCACTGTATATTAAATACTAAAACAATTCTGGAATCTATGTCAAATTCTAAGACTTTGATAAAATATCTTTTTTGGATAAATCTGTAAATAAACCCACAAAAGCTGCAATTCTTTATATTTTGAATCTGAAATAACTTTATTATTTATTAACACACTCTAAAATTTGGAAAGAATCTGGAATCGACGACAAATTCAAAAGCTTCTTGAAAAGAACAAGGCTGTTGAGAGAAGCTTAGAAGAAACCATCAAAAACCTAAATTTCCGAAAATTTTAACTGTTAATTACTTTCCTGTTTATCAATATTTCTGAAAAAAAAAAAAAACACAATACTACCCATTTTGGGAATATTTTAAAAACGCTCTGACAATTTCTAAATTATTTAACGCATTAACATTTGTTGGTAAAGATATGAGTAAGGGTACAACTGATTATGTGGGCGATAACAGCACAACATTTGTTGGTTACTTGAAAATTCCAAAATTAATGTCAATTTTGCCTATATCGGTCCTGTCTACCATAAAAACTTCTCTACTGAGTGAGTGTCGTTAAGGTTCTAATCATGTTTGGGGACATTCGGATGTAATCCATAACGTAGTTCATAGTCAATTTCGATTCAGTCTCTTCACATAATCCTTATCGAGAATTAGACTAGGGACCCTAGTTTATAATAATAGCACATAAATATGTGTTGTTCTTTTCATGACTAACAAACTGGCATATATTGTGGAAATATCTAACAAGGAACACTCGCCAGGTGTCAGAGCCCAATTTTGATCAAAATTCGTATCCAGGGAAACCTTCACAGCCAAAATCATAGGTGCTCTCGTCAACAAATAACGACAGCTGAATCCGAGAAATATAGAGCATAGAGAGCAAGTATATAGAATACGGAGTACGGACAACACCTTTTCTTTTATAAACTGTTACATATATTGAAAGCAAATGGGCATTAATGGATATTGGACAGGTGGTGATATATGCTGGGTGGTATGACGACGATTGACGACAATGTCCGCTATCTTGAAAGTGACCATCTTGACTATGCTTCAAACTTTTTAAATAGCAAGTGGGTCATGTGATATATCAGTCTGTGCTGGAATGTTCCAAGAAATCCAATGATTAAGTCAGTTTTGGCATAACTCAAATCCTGTACGAAAACATTAACAAATGAGATTGACCTGGAGAATATCACATTCACCTAGTATTACGCCATTTTGTAATTGGAACTTCCATCTTCCGTTAGTGTATTTAAAACTTTATAGTGCACTTCATGTTGCGGCCATGAGGATAATATTTTTCAATATAACAGTACCTCTTCTGTAGCCATTTGGTTTTCGTTCTTTCAACTGTTTGAACCATTTCTTTTTTCATCATTCGACTCACACTTACTTCAGGTCAATTTCACATGTCATTTTGTCATATAGAATTAGAGTTATGCCAAAACTAACTTCATCATTGGATTTCTTGGAACATTCCAGCACAGATTGATACATCACATGACCCATTTACTATTTAAAATTTTTGAAACATAGTCAAGATGGCCGCTTTTAAGATGGCGGTCATTGTTTCCAGACTAGGAGTGTTCGGTATTGAGATTTTTATACCGACTGTCTGTATGTTTTGGATACCCACAATTAACGATATACCAAAATACCGAACGATACCGAAATACCGATAATACCGAAATACTGATATAACGATAATACCGAAAGTACTGACAATACCGAAATAAAGATATACCAAAATACCGATAATACCGATATACCGAATGATATCAATATACCGTAATACCGAATAATATCGAAATAACCAACAATATAAAAATACCGAAAAACAATGATATTGATCGATATGGAAGTACTCATGGACGTATGTATTTAGTGGGTTGGCTTGGATCCCCCACCCCGAAATTCCGGTTAATATGAAAAAATAGTATAATTTTAGGTGTCATTATTTATACTTAGGTTTGTAATTCCTTTTTTCATAAGAATCTTGCGTTAGGTACACATTGAAATTAATAGAGAAAAATTAACCGCCGCGACTGGGACTCGAACCCGGATCTCCCAGTTCCCGGCTGGGAATGCTGCCCATTACACCACCGCGGAACGTCAATTCTCCTCACACCTTAACACTCTCCCACCAGCCAACCAACCAACTAGCTGGTTACGAAGTCAAGGCACCCCATACATTTGAAGATTTTTATTGAGAAATTTGTTCTGCAACCGTGCAGTTCGAAATAATAGATGTAATTCCTTTTTTCACAAGAACCTTGAGTGAGATAAACATTGAAATTAATACAGGAAAATTGACAACCACCCGGTCGGCAGCAAATGGGTGCAAATCTCAATCTTTTAACCTTGCTAGTGTAATATACAGACTTATTTCGGAATCAAGAAAGAGCACGCATCTTGATAAATTATTGTGCTGTAATCAGGTACTTTGAATTCAATTTTCAATGCCTTTACGCAATTCAGGCTCAGACCAGATGGATGATGATGGATTGGTTGGTGGAATGAAGAAAATGGAAGGAAATGGGAGAACCCCGAGAAAACCCACGTACACGGTGTTTGTTCACCACAAAGCCCACATAGCACGAGGAGGGCTTGAACCGACGAACCCAAGTGCCAGAGGTGAGCGCTCTAGCCATTGTCACTGCGGTCCGCTCTAATCAGGTACTTTTTGGGCCTTTTCTGATAATGAAAACACAGTTGATGTAGCTTCGCCGACTTCACGTAGAGTCAATTAACAAAGTCAATAACGCAGCGGCTGTTCGGAGGATGGGATAAAAGCCAGCAGTAAAATGCATTTCAACAACATTTTGATGTAATTCAAAAACTGTTGAGTAGGGATGGCCAGATAAGGATCCAAAAGGATCCGAATATCCGAAACTCGGATCTTCGGGGTTTCGGATATCCGGTCCAATTGATTCGTCCAATTTCGGTCGCAGATTCAAAGATCCAGATTTCGTTATTATGATGCATCTGAAACTGCGATACCGGGATGGTAAATTATGAAAGGCCTTGGCCAATACCTTCCCCATCCTCTGCCTACCTCATCGCGGCCTGAGCCAACGAAAGAAAGAAACAAAGAAAGGAGAGAGAGGGAATTGATTTCCTTAATTTTATTTATAGCCTTTAGACATATAAGGTTCAGGCCGGGACAGGGGAGGGGGAAGGATTCGGGAAGGTGTCGGCCAGAGCCGATGTTGAAGGTGCCACCCCCCCATTTGTCTGGTGTGACTGAAGAAACACTCTGGGAAGACCTCAGTCAGGATGGTCGACCGCTGTGATCGAACTCTCGACCTCCCGAATCCTACACCAACGCTGTACTACTGAGCTACGGCTCTTTGTCTCTTTATTTCTCTTTCCTTCTTCTTCCTTCTCTTCTGGAGAGAGAGAGGGAGAAACAGAGAGAAAGAGATAGAGAAGAAAGAGAGAGAGAGGCCGGGATGAGATAGGCAGAGCATCTGGAAGGTATTGGCCAGGGCCTTTCATAATTTACTATAAATAAAGCTAATTTAATTCAATGTATCTGAAACTCGAAAAATATATTCTTTTAGGGATAGTTGTGTAGTTTGTTATTGTTTCTGTCTAAAGTTTGTTGATAGGGACATTTTTTAACGCCCTTTATTTTTTCTAAAATACATGCTTTAAGTATTTCTCAAAAGCAAATTACGTAACCTGGAAAAGGAGTTTCGTATTTTTTTTACCTTGCTGCATGCTTAAAAGGGAATGAGAGGAGGACATGTTTTCGTTTTTTCCTCTTAACAGCGCAATATTTATTGCATGTGACTGACAACCACGTTAGAAAGCAAAGGGTAGCCATGGTCGGCGATCGGGGAGGGTGGGGTTTGAAAAGACAAGCAGGTGCTGTCGATTAATTGTTTCCTTTTGTCACTCCAATATATGTATTAGTAACAGACTATTATATGACTGGTTTCAATGGCACTACTCTTGTAATTCATGTATAACTCAGCAATTTCTTCTTTCTTTCTTCTATGATTCAGTTTTCCCTCTCTCCCTTCAAAATACTCCAAACTGAAGAGTAAAAGAAACCACAATAAGACATCGTTTGGTAGTCGAAAAAAATCCCCGAAAATAGGTACGAATTAGGAAAGACTATGATGATGTGTCCATGCCCCAGATATGCGAATATCCGAAACTCGGATCCAGATATCCGGATCCGGATATTCGCCGTTTCTGATATCCGATATCTGGATCCGTTTGGTCATCCCTACTCTCCAATCAACACTAGAATACGTGCGTCAAGTTTTGGAGCGGGTCTATGCTTGGTACCCGGCCTGACCCGGTGACCCGATTTAGGTCTCGTCACCCGGAAGACAAAGTAGAGTATTTGATTATTTCCCTGCGTTTGAGGGGTGATCGAGACCGGAGGTGTTAACCCCAAAAGAACGAAAATTACGAAACTGAAGGTGATTAAGTTCTCAGACTGGGTCAATCGGATCAAGTTTTAGACCGGATCGCGTATGTCCGGGTCAGGCCGGGTCACCAGAACTGACCTAGTTTCAGCTCTGCCAAGCTACTTCCTCTATATAAGTTATTAGTATTATTTTTTTTTTCAGAATTTCAGAGGAATTCAGTATTTCCATATTCCGATATTTTTAAGTTTGTTCATACTGTTCGGTATTTTCTATATTTTCGGAATTTCGGTATATTGATATTTCGGTATGAGTGGTACCGAATTTTTGGTATTCCAAAATACCGATACCGACTTCGGTATATCGATATTTTTGATAGCCCTACTTCATACCATCCAGCATGTATCACCTCCTGTCCCGTATCCATTATTAGCCATTTGCTTTCAATATATCTAACAGTTTATAAAAGAAAAGGCGTTTTCCGTGCTCTGTATTCGATGTACTTACTCTCTATGTTCCATCTGTCTCAGACTCCCCTGTCGTTATTTGTTGACGGCAACACCTATAATTATGGCTGTGAAGGTCTACTTAGGCATTGTACCTATATACGAATTTTGATCAAAATTGGGCTTTGACACATGGCGAGTGTTCCTTGTAAGATTCATCTACGGCAGATACCACACAAATATACTTTATACGTTTTTTTGATCTCGAATAGTTTTCAATGCAACTTTCTATCTCTCGTTGTAAACGTTAATTCCAGAATAATTATGTATTGCTTTCTTCTTTCCATATCCGAATTATTTTCCACTATTTGTTTACATCAGATTCAATTTGTAAGTTCCAGAAAAAGTCTTCCTAAAAGTTGCATGCGTTAAAAAAATGTTTTCACGTATGCTGTGCTACACACATACGTCATGCAAACAGATTGATTGCTGATTTCTTGTCTGTTGAATTGAGGCATAGTCACATAATCGTATTAACCGGATACATGTTGCACCTGCAAAGCTATTAGTCATCTAGTCATCCAGTTAACTCAATTGTGTTGGCTCCATGCAGTTGAAAAGGGAAACGGATTAAGAAATAAAAAGAAAATTCTCTTTTATATGCACTCCCCACAAGCTACAGCACAGCATGTTGTGAGTGGAATATTAGCTTCTGAGTAGTACAATACGAATCAACTCACCTCCACTGTGTTAATCTGATAATCGAAACACAACCGGAAGAGATTAGAAAGAATTATGGAAGTTAAAATAAAACAGATAGAATATTCCGTGATATGGTTGTTAGTGTAATAGAATAAAATATCTTGAGAGTAGAAAGCACTTTTACATATAAATCTGATCTACAAGCATAAGATGCTCAAATGTTTATATGAGTAGCAACATTCTAAAACTCGTATTGTTCACTTCAGGAAATTTTACAGTAGAAACAGAAAATTTCCTGCTCTTCACTCATTTTTACTTTATCTTTATTCCTTTTACAGGAGTTTTATTCCAACCTAGGAATAAAAATCTGCAAAAGCAAATATAAAGTCAAAATGTAAAAGTAGTGAGGGGAAGTAAGGTCTTTGGTCTCTCTTGTAAAATTTTATGTAGAGAACAAGATGAGTTTTGGAATATGTAGAATCAAATGATAATACATAATAAAGCAAATTCAACTAACAAGCAAACTAATCTCGTCTTACGTCTATAGATAACATAGTTATGAATACGATTGCTAAAACTAGAGACAGCACATCAATTACATCACCTTATGTTTCACCTTACATAATGCTTTAGCGTGTATTAATTATCATTTAGAAGTAGATACGTTTCTAACCATCATCTAGTTTTTATAACTTCAATCAAGAAGTCACCATGACATAAATTTTTACAAGCTATGGTAGTAATATAATCAGTGCTCGATTTGTAGCGGAGGATGGTTGGGATTATCCCCCTCTCGACAAAAATCTTTCTGGTACTTTTTACAGATATATAAGTCTAACCTGGGATATGGACGATCCCAAAATACCATATAATACATATCTCACTAATTCTTCCCCCTCTCTGGAAATTACACAAATCGAACACTGAATATAATAATCTTGGAAAAACCCAACTATGTTGTGTATAATACAGCATCGGCCTTATTAATATGGATATAACACACACGTAATCTTGGCAGACTCGAGTGATAATAATGATAACATTAAGAATGAAATTGCTGTGAATAATATGTGAGAAGCAGTTCGTGAAACACGAAAGGGCGCAGCAAAATAATGTGTAGGTAAGAAGAAACGTGAAACAGTGAATAACATTCAATATAATTACTCGTCATTTTGCAACGTGGTAAGGTCCAAGAACTTACCACCCATGGGCATTAAAGAGGGAATAAAATCAAACAATAACTTTATATTTCTATGTAATTTCCCTTAATTTCAATACACTTTTTAGAACTGCTAATTGACTTTTCTACGTATAGCCTACCACTGAAAAATGAATCTGAATTTTTGTCAATAAAATGGTCTAAGCCTGAAATGACTATCATTTGCAAATTTTTCCCATACAGATCTGACAGACTAATATTGAAAGAGAGACATCAGGTCACGCAGGCCCTTTTATCGTAAAATGTAGGTTTTTTTTTTGTATTCTTTAGGGTCTGAAATATGCGCCTGAGAAATTACAACACTATAACATTAATATTGATAGTTCTGAAAACGTCTGAAGAAATGTTGACAAACGTGGTGATATATTCTGTTTAACCAATTTTGAAACAATAATAACCCTAAATCAATCAGTTCAGCATTGTTATTCTTCTAAAAATATAATGTACATGCTGCAGACTGTTTGTAACAAAAGCACAGAAGTTCCATCAAGTGTACAATCGAAAGTACTTTGAAATGTTTTCAGGCTTGTTTCTCAAAGCGTCTTTTTCTCACTAGGGTCTTTTCCCAATCCAACTGTTTAATGTTTGTAAACAAAAAGTAGTCGCTAGTAGCTAGATCGAGACTGTAAAATGTGGAATTTAATCGCTGAAAATCGCATTACTGAAAAGCATCTTCTTATTAACTAAAGTGTGGACTGGAACATTGTTGTGCAAAATCTCTTCCTAAAACAACTTTCCGTCCGTTTTTTTGATGATATTTTTCAATTATCACATTAACAGCACATACAATCTCGTCCCTTAAAGTCAACTAGGAGAATTCCCTGGAAATCCCCAAAAGACGATTGCTATTATATTTTAAGAAGGGGGGATTGACTCACTTTTGATTTATTTTGGCTTTGGGAATTCAGGACGCTGCTACTCATACATTCCCATTTAGAAAGGGGATCATGGTAAAAAAAAAAAACACTCCTGACAATTGAATCCATTATTTCAATTTTTTCCTCCTTCACAGAGTGCTTAAATTGAGTACAACGTTCCACGTGTTCTTTACAAGTTTTGGGACAACGCACAAGTTTTGGGACCCACTTTGTTCATGCCAAGATAGTCGTGTGTAACTCGAACCTACATGGAAGCCCACGCCTTGCTTAGATTTCTTAAGTTTTCAGTCGCCTATATTTTTGTTTTCAGAATGAATAAGTTTCTGCAGGTTTCCCTTGAAGAACATCATTTTCAATCGAATCTCTCCTTCAGGGAAACTGCTTAGTCCAAACTTTAATCATCGCATATAGAGGGCTAGATTTGCTGTGCAATGCATCTAATTGTCGTTTAATCTCTGCTGGTCTTCTTTCGTTAAAATTTAATGACTGCCCGATACTTAAATTTCAACATTTTAAAATATTCGGCAACACTTCTTTTTGCTAGCTACAACGCTAGCTAGAGTGTGACTGATGCTGAAGCCGCAAAATGTTTACTGCAGTGAAACAAACCATAGAGTAGGTGGATTACAGATATAGACCTGTATATAATTCTCGAAATAAACTCGAAGTGAAAAAGTCACTAAGTGCCATTTTTGTCAAAATTGCGTTTTTACAGGAATAACAATATATGTTGTTAGACCTATAACATACATAGTAATCAAAGACTAAAAACACATTACTTAGTCCTTCTATCCGGTGTTTATAAATAGTGAGACGTGTTGTTTTATATGGAAATAACATTTTAAACTTTGTTTTTTCTTGTAAGTAAGAATATGGCACTTACTTATAACTGTACACATAAGTACACATAAGTAAGAATATGACACTTAGGGCCTTATTTGCCTCAGTTATTATATCCTGTTCGGACCCCGAACATTTGAACATTACCGAGTATATTCATTACTGGACACGGACAGGGATTCAGTGTTATTTCACTAAAAGTAATCTTTTAAAGGCTCTTAAATATTATCACGTCAATGTTCGTAGTTAATTTAATTACGCCTTGTTTTACATGGCGACGTTAAGGTCCCTACGGCCTTTTCTACCATTCAACCATGAATACAGAGAGAGTAATTGACAGTTTTGGTAAAGATGAAACAGATCTATAATACAAGTAATTTGGTAAAGTTATAAAGAAAATAAAGCAAAAATAAAAGAGAGGAAACAAAACAAAATTACACCTCTCTCTCTCTTTCTCTCTCTCTCTCTCTCACACACACACACACACACATACACAGACACATGTGAATATAGATATAAGTACAATGCTATGAATACCATGAGAATTTATATAAACTAGCATTATCGACTTAACATTATAAAGTAACAATATCGACTTTTATATTGACAGCTAAAGCGAAACTAGTATTTATTGCATAAAATTTGATGACTTGAGAGTATACTATTTAAACATGTCTCTAAGTGGTGTTATGTGAGTTATGTTGCTCTAAGAGGTGGTTGTAAAGCATAGATTTAAAACTTGGTAATGAAGTTGGGTCTCTAATAGAGGTTGGCAGTCCGTTCTACTTACGGGATGTATCAATTAGGGATATGAATCCCCATTCATTGAGAATATGTTCCATTTCTATGAAAGCAAGCGCAGCATTCGACATGTTATGATAAGAAACCAGTAATACTGGTCAAGTGTTTGGCTGTCTCCATCTTGCTTGCTTTCATAGAAATAGAATATTCTCAATGAATGGGAATTATGGTTCCCAATTGACAAATAGGAAATGATTAAATCATTGGATAAGTCGTTCAAGTAACTTAGTTTGTTTTGGGGGTTCAGCAACATATATTTGACCCCCTACACTGTTTAAATCTATAGTGTAGTCGTTTAATTCAAATGTTATTCACTAACTATCGTTTGCATCTAGTGCCTTTTGTGCCCAGTCGGTAAGACGCTCCACTCCTAACCCATGTTCAAATCTCGCTGCAGCCGTAACTTCTTTTCTTCCAGCTCCGAAATCAACACCTGTGTTGTGTTGATTTAACATACAAGAAGTGGTAGTCACTCTGGGACACCGTATTGTGTTGAATTAACACAGCTCTTTTTTTGCAGTGTAATAGGTTTCGCGTGAGACCTAGTATCACGGTTGTGATGATCGCTTAGAAACTTAAAACGATGGAAAAGATAGGAAGGTTGCACAGCAAGTAGAATTTTAAATAGAAGCACTAAAGAATGCCACTCCTGTCGTTGTGAGACTTTTAACCTTTACAGCCTATTGAAATCAGATGTTAGATGGTCATAATGTTTAAATACAAAACACACTGAAGCATTTTGAATGTGCTGTAGCCAGTAAGTGTGTACATCATCCAAATTAGCAAGCACTATGTTACAATAATCCACATGCGGCGTTACTAAGGCCTGCACAAGCATTTTCTTAAGGGAGATGAGAAGAACATTTTTAAGTCTGCTCAAAGGCATTTTTAGAGACAGTACTGACACATCCCATCCAACTTAGGTGTTCGTTACAAACAAGATCTACTTTTTTACCATGTGAGAGAAAGGGATTATCATTCCATCTAGAAATACGTTTGGGAAGGAGAAAGAATTGAGAAACGAAAAGATTTTTTTAGAAGCTATAGACATTGAGATTTAGATGGATTAAATTTCAGATCATTATCATTTGACCACTGAACAATTCTTCCTAAGTCCTCATTCAATTTATCAATATATTTGGGTAGCTCATCTGGAGAACAAGACGTATACTTGAAAGTCGTCAGCATACAGATGGTATTTACAGTGCTGTAATACAGATGGCAAATTATCTATGTACAAGCAGAAGAAAAGAGGACCGAAGACACTACCTTGAGATACACCATGATGAAGCGTTCTTAAAAATGAGTCAATACCAAAAACAGATACATATTGCGAGTGGACAATTGACAGAAGGGTCTGAAAATTTGAAAAACGTCGATAATTTGCGTATCAGAATGTTATAATTTATAGATTGAAGAGCTTTACTGAAGTCAAGAAGTGTAAGAATTGTTATGTTTCTATTGTCAAAAGCATATCGAATGTCATCTGTGATATGAGCTAGAACAGTGGCCAGTGCTACGACCTTTCTGCAAACCTGACTGAAAGGGATCAAGAAGGCTGTGAATTAGTAAGTAGGAACGAATTTGATCCATTACTAGATTTTCTAGGGCTTTGGAAAGAGCCGGTAAAATACTGATAAGTCGAAAGTCGTCTGCACTGGTGATAACTTTTGTCTTGGGGAGGGGAAGAACTCTTGAAATTTTCCAAGGTAGGAAAAGTGCTTCTGGTAATAGACAGGTTAAATAAGTTGGTAATTGGAACAAGTACAAATGGTAATATTTTCTTAATTAATTCTAGAGAGATTTCATCTGCCCCTGTGGCTTTGGATTTTATTCTGTTGATGGTATTTTCAACACTGTAATTTAGTAGTTTAAACCTTGTCAATTCAAACATACGACCTCCAAATGTCATTTGACCCAGACCTTGTGGTCCGAGCGGTAACGTTACGGACTTTCGATCGGCAAAGGTGGTAGGTACATGAGTTCGAACCCCAGGGTTGACCATTCTGACTAGGTTTCCCAGGATTTCCTCTCAGTTTAATCAGGTGAATCAACATATTTTCTAAAATAGAATTCTATTTTAAAGTTTTTCGAGTAAAACAGACTTGAATGAAATATCATCAAACTGAAAAAAAAAAAAAAGATTATAATTTTAGATTTGAGTTTTTGAAGCGCGGACAAGAAAGTTATTGATACCTTAGCTGGTCAACTAATCTAGCTTAATGGTATTAAGAAGCATTAAGTTATGTACGAAGTGAAAACACAGGATTATGAAAGTAATGTTATATCTCGAACTTTCATATATCATCAAGTTGTATTTTTACAAAAAATGTTCAAACGATTCTTAAGTGAAGGCATTTTCAAGTCAGACAATTCTGATAAGTCGAATACTCGTACTTATTAGTAAGTCATTATTAAATACCTCATAAGTTGCTCTCAGAAATCCTGACAGTGATTCGTTACATACGCTAGAAAAGTTAGTACATTTATCTGGAACACTTTTCATACAGAGAGGATTGTATTAAATTGCAAAACATCTACATCATAACTTTTCGACATTCTATTAGACAGGTGAAAGGACAACATTGAATATCTGACTTTATGTTCTCCTTCTCCTGTGAGTTACAATTGTACTATTCCAACATTTGTTATCTACAATGTTAGCTAAATTATTTAGAGTTTACGTGAAATAATGCTCCTAAAATGGAATCGTATCAAAGTGTTTCACGAAGGATATTTCTCACTTCCATTGGTACGAAAACTAGTAAGTAACTTTCGAGTCGCTGTTGCTAAATATCACGAGAATAATACTTCATTATACTTACAAGAAAGCACATTGAAGAAAGTATGTTTGCCGGTAAATAACTCGAATAGAATTGAAATTAAAATTATGTTCCCTTCATATCTTTCTCTGGACTAAAGACTGGCATCGTAGAAGTAACGCCTCACATAAGACGCAGCAATCAAAAATGGGTCCTTCTGAACAGAACAATTTCCCGAGGACTTTAACCGTCAGCTGGCGTTCGGAACGAAACCTCATTAGGTACATTTTAGTTCTATGCCAGCGTCAATAACTTAACTTCATAATTAGCATTTCGTCTTTTCTTTTGAAATTTCAATATTCTACAGTAATTAAGGAAAGAATGAGTTCTATTTTTGGTTCTTTTTTCCCTCTTGATTTTTCCATCCCTTACTTTTAAGTGCTATGCTGCTGGCCTGTAGCATAACCTAGCTTCCAACATGCATTACATGTAATGGTAAAAATTTCATTAAGATTCAGGATGAAGATACCAAGTTTCAGATGAAGAAGCGAAGCCTTGAGAGATGGAAGTTGCTTGCGTGTGTGTGTGGGGGGAGGGGGAGTGAAAGAGTGGGAATGATATGGAAGGAAAATGGGTGGGTTGAGGAGTTAAATTGAAAGAGAAATTTACGAGAATGGCATCTTTCTAACCTGTTCAAATATGAATGGACAGAAAAGTAGGGCAGCCCTGCATGGTTGGCCCATACATCTTCACAAATATCTTTCATTTGAAGACTGCAAAAAGAAGTTCATAAGATTTCATAAAATGGTAGCTATCCTTAAGGGACTGAGAGTACCTTCCGTTACTTCTGTATATCTTACCGAGAGTTCTAAAAATCTAGGTCGTATCCCCACTCCTCAGTTGAGTTAAAAAGATAGATTCTTAAGTAAATTAAGATTTATGTGAGTTGCAACCAAGCGAAATAAATATTTCAAACACTTAATACGCCCAGGGATGGACTACAAATCTGCAAAGTCAAAAAATCCGACTCGTTCAAGCTTTCTTTGTTGGATCGCTTTAAAGTCTTTACTTTACTCAAAATGTATCACTGCCCATGACAAGAATGTTGCAGATTAAAGGAAAAAATATTGAATCGTTAGGATGAAAAGTACTTGATGTACATGGATCTATAATTCCACTTGAGAAAAAAGTTTGAATTAATTTAAAGATGCTTACACTGTTAAAAATGGTTTCTTGAGATTGAGAAAAGCTCTTATCTCTGCTTAAGAAACAATTTTATTAGAAGTGAGATATCAACAGTTTTGTTTAACTTAAAATTAGAGCATGCTGGTTTGGAAATGGGATAAGTTATCTTACTTCCAAACCTGCATGTTCTTATTTTCTATTGAATGAGAATGTTGATATTAACACTTCCAAAACAAAAAAGAACATATTTCTTGGTGCAGAGATAAGAACTTTTTTCTCAATTGTAAGAAACCGTTGTTTACAGTGTAGCAACAATTTTTTAAATGTGAGCCTACTGTTCATAGTAAAATTTCTAAACATTAAAATTCCTACTTGAAATAGAAGTCACCCTTCTTACTTCCATAGCGCTAACCAGAAACTATACTATTGTTCTTAGTAGAACATTTGTCTTTCAAATGGGATAAGCTTTTTCATGACTGCAATTTGAGTCATTTTCTGTTATTTATTTTTATGTACAGATTGTGATTTTAACGACGAGTAAACAATAAAAAATTTGAAACGAGCGTGATTCTTTTAATCCATTAGCAGTGATATGACATGGAATTAATTGTAACTATAACTTTGTAATGATGTCCACTAGCAAGAAATAATTGGATATAATGTACATGTAATTAACAAAATTCATTAGAGAATAATTATAATGTGTAAAAGAGATTTATTAAAACAAGTTACATTTTCCCTATGTTTTCATATATACCGGGTGTTCAACAACTAACCGAAAAAAAATTATTGACAAAATATAATATATATAAGCAATCCGTGTTTGTTTGAAATGGGCTCAAAAGGTAATTAATTTAGAAGATTTTCAAAGCATTTGCCTTCCATTACTACAAGATGGCACACTCGCGCTTCAAAGTTCTCTATGAATTTGCCTAGAATATCTCAAGTTACAGTGGAAAAAGATTCAATGATAGTGTTTTTACCTCATTCACAGCCTTAGGAGGTGGTTTGTTGACGAAATATGTGATATATTTCCGAGGAATGAAGTTACAACGGTTTGAGTCGGGAGAATAAGGAGGCCATTCTACACTGAAACAAACTACTTTTGAATAGTGGTGCAAAATGTCGATTTTGTACCCACAATTTTTGAGAGGCAGTGGCGAACCCAGGTTTGGGTTTAGAGGGGTGGTTTTTTGAATCCCAGTTCTTGGGAGGGAACAGATTAATAAAAAAACGATGGTAAAATATGAATCCCTGTGCCTGTCCCTGATTCTAAAAAAATGTGGATACCGCCTATTTTTCAGAGGCAGTGACGGGCACAGGGATTCATATTTTACCATCGTTTCTTTTTATATTAATCTGTTCTCTCCCAAGAACTGGGAGGCAAATAACCGCCCCTCTAAACCCAACCCTGGGTTCGCCACTGCCTCTCAAAAATTGAGGGTACCACTATTCAAAGGTACAGTTTTTGCAGTGTATAGCACAGCGTAATAATGGATGTAATTGAGAGCGAGCACGTTTCAAGATTAGCTGTATATGAACCTAAAACATCCAGAGTGCGATGTGGGACCATTAGTCACAGTTTTCCGTCTTCGTTTCACTGTTTCCGGTGCTCTTGGTCCTCCAACATTTCCTTACGAGCACAGGGAACAGAACAATTTGTCTCAAATTTCCTAACCGGTGCCCAAACTGTTGAATTTGATGACTTTCAAAGATTTTTGTAAGCTGTTGACTACTTTCTCAGTGTTTCAGAAGGACCTTGATTTGTTTCCTACCAAGGTTTCACCTCCCAAAAAGCGTTGTTTGGTTGAACACACTATCTTAGCAGTTCACTTTAAAATATTCAAACCAACACTGAATGAATTACCTACAATCACGTGGTCGAAGAACAACCGAAAGTGCTGTCCTATAGTGCGTATTTCAAAAGTTATTCCAAAACTGTGTTGAATTTGACCTTTAGTCAACTCTGGCTCAGACCGGGAAAGGATACAGAACATTTGGAAAGAAAGGTGACCAGGTTTTGGTTTCAAGGTACAATCCCGGCATTTGTCTAGTGTGACTGACTGAGGAAACATCCTGGAAACACCTCAGTTAGGATAGGCCGCCGTTAGGTCGTGCCGGATCTACATGTTCCGTGTATATGGCTAGGATCGGAAAAAATATGAGCGGCAAAAAATCGGATCACTTCATTTAGTCAGTTAAGTGGTCAGAGTGATAAGGAAGTCACGTAATTCGTTAGTATGACCCTTGGCACAATGAAAAGTGTGGTTAATGAACGAGAGCAAACGTAATCGACATTACACCGATGTGAGAGCTGTGGTCGAAATAAAGTGTTCCCAGATAGGGACTGATGCTGAGTGTCACATATAGCCACCAATTGTTTCGCCACGAGACAGCAGTTGCTACAAACCGTCAATGCCGGTTCAGATGCCTCAATTTCAGAACGTACCAGACCCAGATTAAAGGGGGATAAAGGGGCTGTAGCCCAAGGCTCCCACCGTTTCAGGGGCCCCGCCAAAATAAATCAGTTTCCTGTGTCAATACGCGTAGTAAGTACAGGAACAGGGTCGTTCTAATGCATGGGCTTAGTGGGCAGTTGTTTAGGGCTACTAATTCAATATGGGCCTAGACTTTCCCCCATGCTATTCTAAATACTATTTAGAAGCCTTGTCTTTTCTAAATCCTTACTTAATATGATCATATTTTATTCAATTTAGAAAAAAATAGTACTGCACGTCAGTTCCATATCAGCAATGGCAAATGTTCAGCATTAACTGGTAAAATATAATTAGAATTTCAGAATCAACTTCCTACAAGTGGACAGCTAAAAGATTGTGCAATTTATAGCATTAGTTGATGGTTGATAGCAGACTATTTACACTGTTTTTGTTTGCTTTCTTTTTAGTACAGGGGTTCTCATACCATTAAACCGTAATTTATACTTTCGCCTTTCTACAAAGTAATATTACTGAATTTTCAATGCTAATATTTAAAATTACGTATTATATTGCCAGTAATTATTATACCAACGAGGGAGAGAATATTCGTTTGCGTGAAAAATATTTCGAATATGGAAATAAAAAAGCAAAACATAATTATTCTGGAATTAAGATTTACAACGCTAGTTAGACAGTTGCATTGATAACTAATCGAAATGAAAAAAAAAAAATGTATAAAGTACAATATATTTGTTTGGTAATTGAATCTTAGATATTTACACAATGTTTGCAAGTTCGTTAGTCATGGAAAGAACAACACATATTTGCTTTATTATAATCTAGGGTCCCTAGTCTAATTCTCGATGCGGGTGATGTGAAGTGACTAATTCAAAATTTACTACGAACTACGTTATTTATTTCATCCGAATGTTCATAAACATGATTATGACCTTAACGACACTCACTCAACAGAGAAGTTTTTTTATGGTAGGCAGGACCGATATTGGCAAAATTCATACTTTGTTTGGAATTTTCAAGTGCCCAAAAAATGTTGTGCTGTTACCGCCGATATAATCAATTTTATCCTTTCCGTTATCCTTACCAACAAGTGTTTGTTTAGTGGGGAGGGTTTTTTTATATTTTACAATTCAACGAAAGATGAAATAAACGTGAATACCACACTAATTAATTTGCCAATAATTAATTAGATAGTCCCTGTTCGGTCGGCAAAATGTTTAAGGGGGAGAGGCTTCTTCTATTTACAATGAATTATATGAATTAATTTTACCCAACCGGGGCTTGTTATAAAACATATTAATGCGCAATACGAGGGGCAGCCTGGCCTCGAACCCTATCTTTCTTTCCTAAAGATAAGACATCTCTCAATCTTTGGATCAGCACAAAGAT
>JAGDQP010032721.1:0-21118 GCA_022664845.1 Lepisma saccharinum | reverse complement strand
TCCGGGAATCCCTACGTTCCTTTGGGGAATCCCTTGCGCGTGGGTTGTAGGGTTCTGAAGCACGCATATTTCAATATAGCAGGTATGACTTCTTATGTTAATTTTTTACCCGCGCTCTGTACGTTGGATAGTTTCCGAAATATTGGCGTCCGAAATTAATTTTCCCACGCTTTCTGCACCTTGTAGATCCGAAACTATGTCCGATCGCCGAAAGTTCAAGAGGACTTTTTTCTTGTCTCAGTGTCAGGAATCACCTCCCAAGAGCTTTAACAGTTATTTTGCAACACCCGATATATATATATATAAATCACAGCCATAGTCAATCCACTAGTGGATGAGGCCTCTCCCCGAAGGGAGGAGTTGGTCTACTGCTCCCACGCTGACCAGACGGTTTGGGAGAGGAGAGCCGAAGCTCTCACTGTGATCGCCACTGTTTTTTATTCACAGCAGCTCCCCAATTGTCCTCACGATGCTGGGTCAACACCGAAATTTTTATATATATATTACCTGCTATCAATTCGCGGTTCGGGGATACAACAGGCGATATACGAAATAAAGGCCACAACGGAAGTGCATGATACTGTTTCCTTGGTCATATTGAACTATCTGTTTTCCCGGATATTGAAGTTTTGAGGTTTTCACTGGAAGTATAGTTTTGAGTGGCGTCTCACTTCACTGCACACCACAATGACACTTTGTTGCACAAAACAAAATACATTGAGTGCTAGGTCTCCCATCTTAGAATTACCCATTTCCAAATTCATGATTTTAATCACTTAACAACTTTCTCAATGAACTTAAATGAAGTGTAAATTTATGTAATATCAAGAACAATAATGACAGTTTTATAGACCAATGACTGTTGGTTGTCCTGGATAATGAAGCTCTACATGGCGTATAATTGAACGTCCATATTGCTTCACTCGTCGACGTATGGTGCGCTACACCACCGCCATGATAATAATGATCAGAGTGGGCTGAGTGCTCTCTCTTGAGAATAAAAAGATCAAACTGCGAATTTCGATATTCCTTTTGAATTTGCGTAGGTGAGGTGGCTTCCTGCGATGAGAACTGCTGTTCGTCAGGTCCCGAAGAAAGTTAAATGTTGGATTTACATAATTTAAATTATTGTTTTTTGAAACTTCTGACGGGCGGTATCCTTGATGTGGAAAACTGTCTCCACATGTAGGATGATATCAGCAACTCTGGTTTGAAAAGGTTCTTTACTAACGCATTTTTTTTTTTGGTGCCTAACTGAAGAGGTTTTCTTGAATAAAATTTACAGGTAATACAAAATAGATTTACTCTTGTGAATTTAGGGTTAGTGCAAAATGTCCATGTAACGTCCATATTAAACCGTTACACGTCTCCCCGCTTCCCAGCAAGTCTTTGGACCCTACAACAAAATCAATGCTTGCGAATGGCTCAATTCTTCCTTTCAGTGCAGTGGTATGGGGAAAGCAATTTCGCGCGCATGACTTTCATGAAGCATACCTTGCACTATTTAGCAGCGTCGCTTCTGTGCAGTTCCAAGGCAAATTCGGGATAGTGGTGTCCAAAATAGCTTAATCAGGAATAGCGGAGAAACGCAATTATCAGTTCAGATTTCAATATATTTAATTCATTTTAGCATCTTTGTCTCGGGCTTGGGTAGGGTAGAGGATGGGGAAGGTATCGTCCAGGTAGTGCTTAAGGTACCACCCTCCGTTCATTAGCTTAGTGCAACTGAGCAAAACCGTGGCAAATATCAAACAACATTGTTATCCACGGGGTTTGAACGCGCGTACCTGCCTATCTGCGCTCAGTAGTACGTGGTGAGTGAGGCCAGAAAGAAAGTCAAAAGAAGTTGGTTTTGGTATTCTAGTCTCTCTCGAAATGAGAGGATAAGAAAAGACTGACAATATGTATTCGGAAGCATAGGTTTCTCCGAGTTATTTACAACTTTTCAGTATTATTTTATCTACTACTTGTGGATACCAGAAGTGTCTTGTTCGTGCCGAAGCTTCTTTTGAGAAGTAATGGAGCCAAGTATTCTACAAGTCACATGTCTATATGAGTGGACTGTACTGGAAACACCGTCTATTGACTCTCCCATTTAGGGAGAATCTACCGGTGCCTTGCTTTGCCATGCTACGTATAACATTTTCTTGGGTGGCTGTTTCTTTTTTTAATGTATATTTCTATGTTTCGATATTTTAAAATTTATGTTCGGTGCTTCTTTAACTTATTTATGGACCTTAAGCATTTCAGAATAGATAGTGAGTGATGGCATGTTGAAAGATACAGGGTCTAATTAGTATAATGTATTCTAACTCTAACTCTAACTGATTCAACAGGAAATACGTCAGTCAGGATGCATGGCAGCTAGGATCGTTCACAAGATCTTCCTAATACCAATTTTACTAACTGAGCTACGGCTGCTCAGTTCGGTACATCGTATTGGATATTAATGGTGCGCATTTCGATATTTAGGTTCGTTGTTCGTTTCGATATTATACTTCGATATTTTCTTTGTTATTCAGTTCCATATTTCGGTTATTCAGTATTGTTATTCAGTATTTCGGTTCAGTTTGAAATGTCAATATTAAGTTCAGTATTACGTTATTCTATTCGATATTAACTGCTCTATTTTGGATCGATATTTCGGTTCGATATGAGTTCTGAATTTTAATATATTTTTAAATATCGATATTTCAAAATAATAAAACTTTGATATTCGGTTTCAAATATCAAACTACCTTATCACTAGATTGAAACAGTGTAGTCTTCAGTGAATTAATATCTTAACAGTTTTAAAAATAAAGCTACAATGTAAGCTTCGTTTTATGCAATGACGAATAATTAATTTATTTTATTGAACTTACGAACTAAAAAATGCAAATATTATCTAAGTGATGTGTAATACGTCCCATTAAAAGTCGCATACTAACCCTAAATTTGCAACAATAAACACCAATGGGAGGTCTGCTCCTGAGATTAGGAAAGCTATCAGTTTTCTCTATTATTGTTTGTAGTTTTTTGAAGGTTGTATTAGCTTATAGTACGTCTATATTTTTCCTCCCTCTCTACCTTAGCGTTGAAATCACCCAACACAATTTTCGTATTCGATTATCGGTCAAACAGCTTCTCTATATCTTTGTAAATTATATTTTTGTAGTTTACATTCGACTGCTCGGTCGAAGCACATACATTTTTATAAAATTATGTTGCACTATCGGGAACGTATCGTTCGTCTTTTGTATGCGAACTGTTTATTCTGAACCGCCGGAAGGATATTGTTCTTAATTAGGATTCCTGTTCCGAAATTATAAGACTGTGTTCCCCCGTTGCAGAAAGTGTACTTGCCGTGTTGAATGCTATCCTGATCCTTCCACCGGTCTTTCTCCTAGTTCATACTTCTATTCTCGCTGCATGAAGAGCACCCGTTTGGTATAACGTCATTACGTTTCACGTTTCTTTCTTAAACCCGTTACTGGAGCCTCCCGAAGCAGTCCCTCCTGGAGATCGGAATGATGAACGAGTTTACCTCTAGAATATTTTACCCCAGGAGAATCCATGAACCATCTGTTACTATTTCCCTACATAATACAGTGGTGTAGAGTTGTCAGTTCTATGACCTCGCAGTAGAGGCAGACAATCAAGATGTCGTCTTCTGTCCATCTCTGAACCTTGCCGTTGTACTAGTACTGATGATTGTGAGCCTCAGGGTGGTAATGGCGAAACTGCTATCTTAACCATGGTAATTTTGTTCGGGGTTATCTTCCACTAGCCTCTGTAGATCGCCCTCTTAACTGCAAGACAGCAGTACTGGTTTTAGTGCGCCCGGAATTTTCCGTTGCCCACCATAACTTGACGGCATTCCCCAATCCGCCACCTGAGGAGGCGCCTGATGGGAGACCCGTAACTTCAACACGGTTATTTTAGTTTATATTTAAATAAATAGTTGTTGATGTCAAGTTCCATATACCCCACAATCCATAATACATATTTGGTTTTCGTTTCTAAATCAGGGTTTCTTCTAATCGAATTAGTCTGAAGTATTTAATATTATTGCTGAGGCATACACCTGGCTGAGGCAAAACTCGCAAAAAGTGAGCTAACTCCAAAGATATAAATCAGGAAATAAAAATAAGTACTGTGTATATTATGATTGCGAAATTTTTAAAATAATTTAAGACACATTACAACACTAGTATGTTTGTTTACTGCTAGGCATAACTGATTAACTAAGAATATTCACTGATCGTGGGTATTGCTTTTGATACTTACAATTAAGTACATTTCTTTAGTTATCAAATTAAATCAAGTTTATCAGAAACTGAAACGAAATCTACGATAAATAGCTTGTGACTCCGTGGCTGACTTTTCAACCATTAATTTTTGTGTTGAATATATGATTGCTTGTAGCTAGGGAACTAAAACAGGGTTAAATTGCCTGATTCTTCACTTAAAGAAAATCGAGCGTTAAGCTTAAATCCAGTATCTCATTTTTTGGCTAAAATTGCAGAATCTAAGAGTGATAGATCTTATAATAAAACTTTGGAATAAGATAAGCTTTGGTATACTTACGTCATTATTATTCATACAGTTTCTTTCTACTTGCAGTCGTTTTACGTCAGGATAAACGTAATATCTGATTCAACTCATATCTTTTAATTTTCTTCCTTTTGATTGTAAGAGAGTTATTTGATGAGAAGGGAATATAATTGACCTGCAAATAGTTGAGATTTGAATTTCATTGAGAACATAAGGAATACATATATGCCTCGAATTTATTCTTCCCTTATCAAGGTCAAAGATGTTCGTGTTTAGTGCTAACAGAGTACATGTGTATGAAATAGGAAATTATTGCTTTTGATGCGTGTATATTAAGAAATGAGCTTACAGCTAAGAAGTGCTTTTATTTCATTTTTAAAGTAATGAGTCCAGTAATCTGCCGAATACTGCGCATTATTTATTATATCTAAAGTATTTTTGAGCTGAAGGCTTGTCTTTTTCTTTTTGGAATTGAAGCAAGACATTAGAAAGGTTTTACTGTGCATGTTATCTCTGGTTCATGTATATGAGAATGACATATTCGGACGGTAACATACTCTGTGACAGGTTTATCCTGTCAGTGTGCAGCTGCAAACTTGCAGGAATTACTTACTTTTAATCTACAGTTCTTGTTCTTGTTTTATATAAATTTACATGTTAATTTCTGGAGGAAGATAGTATTTCTTTCATTGATGTCCCTAAGTTGCTGTAGTGTACTGCAGCAATTGAGGAGGTTCCTCAAAATTGCCAAAGAACTTGATATAAGTACTGGAATTTCATGAGAGCATTATAAAAGAAATGAGTGTCGATGTCATTAACGCATTGTATATTCTATCTTTGTTATGTGAACTCTCACAGGTTCATGAGAAAGAATTTTAAGATTTACAGATAAATTTGAATATTTGGCATCTTCTATTGTCCCTGGCCACGTGAGTTGTCAAATCAATCACGTATTTTGAATGCACATTAATATCCACGTAAATAAACAATCATGTCCAAACTTACTATACGCTAAGGTTTTCGAAAGCAAAGAATAAACGGCCAAGAAAAGACAATGTACATCAGTTTGGTGTCACATCTAGTTTTCCTAATTATTATTTAGTAGTTCTTCGCTTTAGATAAAAGATGGAGCTAGTGTCTCTTTTTGACTCTTGTGTCTACATAAGGCGCCCACTTGTGTTCTGTGGCGCGCGATGTGTGTATAATGTGTACGTTCGTTGCTTTTTAGCGTGGTGCGTTGTGTGATCGGTGCAGAAATGCAGCAGAAACTTATTTCTTTCAATGTATGTTTGTTAAAACAAAATGACAAACATGTATTTCGTTGAATATATTAATTGGTCCTCCAGATCTGGATATAGACCAAAAATAAAGTGAACAATCGGGAACATTCTCTGAATATAAACGGTCATTCGTTGTGTCGTTCAAGTGGTAGAAAATTTATAACGGACTTGTGTGTGCATAAAGAGTCGTGTTCAATTGCAGTAGTTATTAATGTGCCTTTAAATCTCTCTGAGGCCAAATTTTGTGTCACTGGACGTTCGTTGCTTTTTCGCGTGGTGTATTGTGTGATCGTCATGTTGAACATCGGATGTTCAACATTTATCAAATGCTTTCCAAAAAACAGTTTCAAAACGCGTAGTTACGGGCCTTCCGAATGAAGCTAATACTTTATCGCAGGAGAATGATGCAAGTTCCCTGTCCATTCAAAAAGCGAAATAATCGAGTGAGAACTTCAAATAGTTGTTGATTACTCTAGCAAAAGAATAAGATAACGTGCAGTTTCAGGCCTACGATACCGAAGTAGGGGAAGTGGAAGATGTTGTTTATTCAACTATGCATAAATTCCACAAACTTAAGGAAAACGTTCATAAATTGGATCAGGTTGCCAATCCACAGGGTAATTTCGAAGTACCTGAACACAAGTAACCGACATTCATCGGCAATTTACAGGATTGGCTTTCGTTCAATGATCTATTTACAGCTAACCTTCTTAACATCTCTTCCTTTAGCGGCGCACAAAAGTTACGATACCAGAAGTCAGCTTTAGTAGATGCACCTGTAGCCTTACTATAATCAATGGCAGTGACAGATGCAAATTATATTGAAACATGGGAGCTGCTTAACCAGATATACCACAACAAACGTGAGATCGTGTTCGATACTTTAAAAACATTAATGCATCAAGTAACTATTCAACAGGAAGAAGCTGTGGCCCTACGTAAATTAATAAACACAACTAGTGAATTTGTATATATTTTGCGTGTGTTGGAACTACCTGTAGAACACTAGGATGCTATTTTAATTTACCATACGATTAGCAAATTAAAGAGTGTTTCCAGGCAACAGTGGGAACTTACATTGAAAGATTCCGAACTACCATCGCTCGCCGTGCTAATCCAATTCTTAGATCACCGTGCCCGAGCGCTCGCTGTGTCTGCCTGTGCTCCAAGTGAGACGCATCAATGAATCCGGGTCAAATCGCTCCGAAAAAGAGTGCGACTTCAACCATCGTCAGCTTCGCGGAAATCGGATGTGAAAGTGTAGCCAACTACAAGATGTACAAGAACTACACAGATTTTCAACAAATGTATGTGAAAGAGAAGCATGATTTTGTGAAGGCTAAGAAGTTATGCTTTAATTGTTTGAAGGCAGGACATCTCATATCAACTCTGGTTCTACGAAGTGTCGAAAGTATCAAAAATGCATCACACGTTTTTATATTTCCAATTAAAAGCTGGAAGGGTCCCCTATTATCTCAAGAACAAAGAGCAGCAGTTTCGTCTCTTTTTTTTGACAAGGAAACTCTGGCCCGGGTTCTGTTATGCACCGCAATTATATAAGTGAAGGATACCAGGGGTGTCTCACATCCATTTGCGTGATTCGTTGATTCTTCTGGGACGTTAACAGCTCTTCAAACCGTGTTAGGGTGGCTCTCTCAGGCAATGTAAATTCGACGTTCAATATGAACACTATCGTTACTTATCTTTCCGCTTATGGAATAGAGCCAACTTTGCGCAGCTTTTGGGAACTTGAACAACTACCAGAAAACAACGTAATATGAATTGAGGAAGCTCACTGTGAAGAGAATTTCGCAGCTACCCATAGCAGGAATGCTGAAGGAGGATACATGGTGAAACTAGCTTTTAAGACAATAGCGCCAAATTAGGAACATCTCGCAGTTTAGCAGTAACTCTTTTGAAACAAGGGCAACGTAAACTAGCGCGAAATTCTGCAGTTCGAGAAAAATGCAATACCTTTATAGGTGAGTACTTGCAATTGGAATACATCGAACTAATGCCAACAAAAGTGAATGTATCAGATTTTTTATTCTTATTACCTTCCCCATCATGCTGTTTTGAAAGATAGCAGCACCACCTTAAAACTGAGGATGGTATTCGATTCTAGTGCGCCGACTAGCACCAGTGCGTTTCTGACTTAAAAAAACTAATGGTGTACCTAAGTTACAAGAGGACATCTTTCCCTTGCTGATTTGTTTCACAGTTCATCTTGCACAACTGTATGCAGACATAGAAAATATGTACAGACAAATTGTAGTACATGAAAGTGATCGCGATTACCAACAAATAATTTGGAGTGATCTCACGGAACAAACGCAACAAGAATATAGAATGTGTATGATGACGTTCGGAATGACAAGTAGTCCATGCATTGCCACGAAATGTTTAAAAGAAGTGGTAATTAATGAAGATGATAATTTTCCAAAAGCAGCCGCAAATCGAAGGTTTCTTTTTCGGTCTTGATTTCTGGTGCAAATTCGGTACATTAAGGCGCTAACTTCAACAACTTATCAGTTTCATGCGTAAATGTGGGTTCGAGTTGCGCAAGTGGGCTTCCAGCGAACCGGATCTATTAAACGCTACATCGTCGCACATGTGCGAAGTCAAACTAGTCAAACTATATGTGAACATCGATGAAAACGACGTAGTGAAAACTCATGTATCCTGCAAGTGATGAATTCAGTTTCAAGGTTCACCTTACGCCACACCTTGACATCATTAAAAAGTGCACATTGCTATCAGATTTGACTAACTTGTACGATCCACTGGGATGGCTTTCGCCTGTGACGGTCAAGGCTAAGGCTCTCTTACAAGCAGTGTGGGAACTAAAAGTTGGTTGGGAGATCAATTGTTAGGAGACATAGGTGGCATGTGTTCCAATTAGTGACACGAATTGTCAATGTTGCAAGAAGTCACTATTTAGCGCTTCTTGTTGCCGTCAAATGTTGTGAAATGTCAATTATTCGTCTTCTATGAGGCATCCGAACGTCGCTATGCCGCTGCGGCGTATTTAACGTGAGAATACAAAGACGGGAGTGTAGACATACATTTAGTGCCCGCAAAACCTAAAGTGGCACCAATCAAAACTCAAACATTTCCTAGGTTAGAACTGTGGGCTGCCGTTCTTCTAGCAAAATTACTTAATAGCGTGTGCAAATCGTGGCTGATCGAAGTAGAGGGAGTGATTGCCTGGACAGACTCTATAATTGTTATTTCTAAGTTGAATTCTGCACCAGGAAAGTGGAAGACATATGTAGCAAATGGGGTGTCTCAAATACAAACAATTCCTCCAAACTTAGAATGGTATCATGTCAGCAGCAGTGACAGTGCACTTGATGTAGCGTCCCCTGGTGCTTATCCAAGTGCCTTAATAACTCACAAGCTGTGGTGGAAGGCTTCAACATAGCTGCAAGAGCCAGTTTGCCACTTTTGCAGCCTGTACAACAAGATCCAGCAAAGAAAGAAGAAGAAAGTAAGCAATCAGTAATCGCATTGCATTCTGCAAAGCCTGATGAACTAGTGAGCAAGTTCTCATCATATACAAAACTTCAGCGAGTGGTAGCATTGTGCAGACGATTGTTACACAACTGTAAGAACAAGGAAGAAATACGCAGTTGAAAAGCAATGACAAGTCAGTGCTTAAACTCAGTTGAGCTCTTACGTGTATAGTGAAACAGGTTCTAGAGGAAGTGCTTGAGTCACACCTTCAAGCCTTAGAACAGGGAAAACCGCTTTCATCCAGAAGCCGTTTCATGCAGTTAGCTCCTTTTATTGACAAGGAAGGACTGTTGCAGGTATGTGGCAGATTACAAAACGCTTGTGTCACTCCAAATAGAAAACACAAAAGAGGTACAAATTTTCCGAGCTCGTGGTGCACAATGAGCATGTGAACACGCTTCACGGAGATCTTTGTGTTAGCAAGTCCTGGATTATCAGTGCGATAAATTTAGTGAGCACTACAAATAGGAAGCGTATTCCTTGTCATCGTTGTAGTACAAATATCATATCTCAAATCATGGGAAACTTACCAGTCGGTGATGCTATGACAACTTCCTTTCTGAGAACACTTAAACATTTCGTAGCAAGACAAAACAAGCCGTATGATATGTGCAGTGATTGCGGTACGACCTCTATGGGGCCAAACCAGGAAATAAATGTTGAAATATAGTGCCCATAGCAAGGATAATCGTACAACATCTGCATATGTTTTAATAACGGGATCAACTGGCATTTCAATCCTGCAACCAGTCCTCACTTTGGTGGCACCTGGGAAATCAGGGAACCATAACCTAAAACGAATTGTAGATAAGGTGGCGTTGACGTAGGAGATAATGTACACCACTCTTACGCAAGGTGAGGTTTGCCTAAATTCTCGGCCGTTCCATGCTCTATCAACTAATGAGAGTAATCTTACAGCTTTCACCCTAGCTGATTTATTATTTGGTGATACACTCATATCCGTACCCACTCAAGATTTCACGTGTAACAAATTAAACACTTTATCTAGATGCCAGCTCAGCCAAGTACTGGTGCAACATTTCTGGAAAAGATGATCCAAAGAATATATTACATCATTACAGCAGCGATCAAAGTGACGAACAGTGCAGGATAACATCACCATTGGCGATCTTGCTCTACTGAAGGAAGATAACATTCATACTCAACAGTGGAAGTTAGCCAGGTTCATCTTGTCACCGTGATTATTAAGGATGGGGAGCACAGACGTCCCATAGTAAATCTTACCGTCTTACCTGTGGATAGCTAGCTCAAATTCGTGCAACACAGCACTAGTGAAAATAAAAATTAATTTTGTTTTATATTGAATTTATAAGAATGGGAATATTTCAACGGGGGTAATATGTATACGACAGTTTGGTGTCAATTCTGGTACTTCTAATTAATCTGTAGTAGTTCTCCGCTTTAAATAAAAGTTGAAGCTACCGGGTGCGTTTACATAAGGTGCCCACTTGTGTTGTTGTGTAGCGCGCGTAGCGTATATATGTGAGTAATGTGCATGCTCATTGCTTCCTAGCGTGGTGCATTGTTTGATCGTTGCAGAAAGGCAAGTATTTTTTTTCGCGAACCACTTGATCTGGGTTCCGTTTAAAGAGAGCCCAAATGGAAACAGTGTGGAATAGAAAGTATACAGCACTTGTGTGTAAAAATCACTTTTGGTACGCCCACCGCTAACCACAGGCTGCGTCAACCGCGGTTCACGCCGCAAAGCTACATTCAGACGCACCTTGACCCCATTGAACACCTTGCTTCGCTCGGTGTGCATCTTGCCTTGGTGGGTATATATACATCCTAGCTTTTAGTAGCTAAACTCCACGTTACCATGCTAACTTTTTTGGTAACTAATTTTATACAATCTACGAAAAATGCAAGAAAGCAATATTATTTATTATTAATAATAAATTTGAACTTACAAAAATACCCTTTGAAAGAAAAAAAGTATCACTCCCGCCGGAATTTCAACCCGGGACCTCTGGGCAAATTTATCCATGCCATAACCACAAGATCAAACTGCCAGTTACCAAATAAACAATTGACGATGTTACTTATAGTTCGAGCTCTGCGCCTGCGCGAGAAGTGGGCTACGCTTTCTCTCCATGTTGGCTATCTTTAGACGGGAGCCAGGTAATCAGTTAGTAAAAAAATCAGCGAAAAGCAACAGAAATTCAAGTTTGTTTTGTTTTACGAGTATGTATTTTTGATAGAACAGAACGACACACAGTCATTTGGTTCATTCCATTCAGACAATAATATTTGTTTGTATGAGCTGTATTTAAGATATTTTTTCACTATTTTCATTTACTTATAATCTCTTGATTTTCTGTTTTCCAGTTCTTTTAGTTTTCTGGGTGTGGTTGTTGTACATAAAATGCGATGCATTAGGATTAAATGAAAGAAATGAAGAAGAATGCACTGAGAAAACGTTTAAGTTGTATTTTCATAGCAGGAATAATAGTAATGTATATAAGAGTACATCCATTCCAAAAATAAATAAATTTGAGTTTCAGAATAATCCGGTTGCTTTATTATTTAAACACTGTATTCGTATAAGGAAATAAACAAAAATATCTTTGTCAAATTAATTTTGCGTTAATTTAAATAAGGGAAAAAATCTTCAAGGAAGATTATTAGGAAACAAATAAATAGCTTACATCGAATAAGCAAATAAATAGCTTAAAAAAAATAATTTCTGCATTTTTAGCTGGATAATTTGCTGTTAAAATGAAGTAAAATTGTAGATATTTTGTGATCTTTTAAAACAACTCCAAACCAGAAACTCATTATGTATTTATACTACTGACCAAGGGCGTCGCCCGGAATTATTCCAAGGGGGCAATATTAAGGATACGTGTGTGTGATTGTGTGTGTTTGCATTTACTACATCCTGAGGAACTAAGACCAGTAACACATCAACAGAGTGGGGGACTTTTGCAGTGAGGAACTTTTCACTATTTCCCAGGTTGTAATCGCAATTTTTTCATGAACCTCAGCTCACGCTGATTCTAAGTATATAAGAATTACGTGATTCCCCGTTTGTAGCAAATACAAGTAGAAAGTCACATGCCTGTGCTAACATTTCAGAAAAGAGTGTGAACTGGTGTTTCCAAAAAGACGCCAACACCATCTACTTATGTTAGCTTTGCAACGAGCAGAGAGTTAGCTGTAAGTTACCAGGATTGTAGTGTTAAAAATCAGCTTAGGTTCCCCAGAATGTAGAATTATGCTTACACATGGTGGGGCGCGAAAGGATGCGAGTTCCTCACTTTGTACTGTTCAAAGTATCTGCACTGGACTGTCTTTAGGTTAGAAACACCTACCTAATGCCCGATTCTTTCAGGTTTTAGATTAACACAGCTGCAGACATCGAGAAACAAACTGTATCCTCGACTGAGGTATAACTACTGTAGCCACACCTTCAGTTTGTGCACAGTTTGCAAGCTGTGGTAAGCAAGAGAGAAAGTGTACGGCATCCCTCTCTCTCTGCCTCTTTCTCGCTTCCCTTATCTGCATACGTTCTATGTGCTTGGGGTGTTTAGTATGGTTTACCCAGCCATCCCTCCTTTCCTAATAATGTAAGTTTAAAGTTCTTGATACTTTTAGCTGAATTTCAAAATATATGTTTAATTCTTTTTCACAAGTTATCAAAGTGGAAAATCATTAAATGCGAGCGGTCTTCAGGGACTTGAGAGAGACAAACCCAAAGGCAAAATAAATTCATAAGGACTTGTTACATACTTTACTACAATCTCCTTCATCATACACTATTGCTGCTAGATGGTCAAATTAGTTCAAATGAGACAGAGACGTGTAGGTAGTCTACAACTGGCAGTCACGATCCAAATAACTTTGACAACGTGATACGAAAATTAACAAGTTTATCCACGAAATATTTGACCAACAACACATGCATGACGTAAACGCCAGCACAATGGATTCCCCAAATCTTGATTCCTGATCAGAAGCAGATTCGAGTGAATTGTTTAAGGGAACGTTTAGCCAGGTATCGAGATCTATAGGAGATCCCAGATTCAGCATGAAGGACGAAACATTCGTATAATCCTTCGACCTAGAAAACAAATAAAACTCTATGCAGTGAAATACACCTCCTATCCCATTCCAGCGGAATCAAAGGTTCAAATTTCATTGAGAAAAGTATAGTGAGATTCGTGTGAGATTCCAAGGGATACTGCAGGTATATTACCTGGAACATTGACCCACCATTACAGGTTAATACAATGCCAAGCTAATGTCCAATGTTAACCCTAGCATTCCCGACGTGTTTTTGGGTCGCATTAATTGCAAAGGGGAGAAGGCCTCTGAAGCCCACAAGGGAAATGTAATATTTTCTCACGGAAAACGTTTTATACTGTCTGATATCACCTTTAGGTGTTTAAGGTATCACATAGTTTGCTTCTATTTTATTATGAAGTTTATGATGAGTATAGTGTTGTTACTGTATCTATCGAGTTCCGTATGTGGCAAATTTTTATTTATATACATTACTATGCCATATTTGTTATACTTCTTTTTATAGACAAACAAACGATAAGACCAAAAGCACCTTAGTACAGTATAGTACATTCACGAAGGCACATTCATACCACATTTCATTAGATACCATATATCATATCATGTTTCATATATAACATTTACAGTATTATGTGAATATACCCTTACTGGGGGGCCTCCGACGACCACAACGCATTATTTAAATTATAATTGGAATAAGACAAACAACGAAAAAGAAGCAAGTACGCTGTATCAAAATAGGTTGGAACCTGACAATATCAGTTTTTCTTAGATTTTTGTCGAACTAGAAAAAATAAAAAATGGACCTCGGTAATGTTAGGGTTACAAAAGGAACAAAAGGAGGAAAATGTAAGTTTCTGTTGTACCAGATCAACCATCGAGTTTGTAAGTCATATTACGATGGTTGTCATTCATGCTGCTGGATCTGAATTCATGGATCAACATCACTATTCACTTGACAAGCAAACTATGTGATTCCCCAAGCAACATCCACTTGCTTTGCAACTTAACAAACGTAAACATAAAATTTGGGATTAGAATATCGTCATGCATGCTGTCACTGTATGGCTTCGCGTATTTATCTGGTAGCAGTACAAATTAGAAGTTTATCTTGTGTTACTTATAATAACGTAGTGCTCTTGCAATTTATTTTTTTAAATGGACTTTATTTACATTTTACCTTTATAGCTCCCCCTCGCCCCCACTACAATATATTGACGTGTTATTTCTTAAAATTATGAGCATAATAGTTTTCTTCTAACTACCTTACTTTCGCAAAAGATCCCACATAATAACAAAGAAACAAACAAAACATGAGAAAACAGGAAGGAAAAATAAACTAAGGAATGACAGACAAGAAAGCCGACAACATTGATATAAAATTACATATTTGTACATCGTAATGACTAAATTTTACTCGGCTTAATCACTATGGTATTTGTATATATAAAGGGACCTTTGAATAGAAATGTAATAGAAATTATCGCCGTTACCAAAACGCCATAGTTGGTTTTCCTTGTACTAATTGTGAGAAGAAGCCGGGAGAAGCGCTCACTTCTTTATAATGGAGTTGGAAACGCATGGCCGAAGGTGTTCTTGGGAGTGTGTGTAAAAATAGTATGGCTGATGGTGCTCGAAATAAGATTGTGTCTTAATAATGAGTATTAGATCACATTGTCGAAAGTGTAAGAAATAGTAGCTTTGCAGAAATTGCGTTAATTTACGTATAACATTTTTCGAATGCCCAGAGTGTGTGAGAATTTGCATATCAATTCCTCAGGTGTTATATGGCCTCTTTTGTGTGGCTTATTTGGTTCATTGGTTAATTTACTGGGCTTTTATGAGGAAACCAGGATAATACATGGCAGATATTCCAATAAAATGACTGAAAAGGAAATTTCATTTAATTTAGGTGCACGAATCCATGCGCTTCAGCGTCCGTTATTGACCGATGCAATCTTAGGTAAGGTATGTTTTTGCAGCCTTAAGCTGACTTTGATATATATAATTATTCCTTCAGTAACTCAGCTATTATGTTCTTATAAAGGGGTGAATGATTTAATTCTACTTTTTTTCCTTTACTGTTGACTTTCAATTTTATAGGCCGTAGTTTGAGAATTCATACATTTATTGGATCAGAAAATGTTATTTGGAATATTCAATTGTTTTCTTACTTATATATTGGTTTCTGCGAGTCAATGCTACTCGGTTTCAGAGATTAATTGGATTCAAACCTATTTGTGTTGAGATCGTACCCTTTGACTAGGTCACGGCATGCAGTGTATGCCCATTAGAATTATAGTCGGCCTAATTATAACTGCAGAGGTTAACGAGTGTGTGAGGTACTACATTATAATAAGAGAGCAGACCTGTTTTTTTCTTCTTATCTAACGTTTGTTTAATTTTGACTTATTTAATTCATATATTATGTCGAATTAAATTTATTCCCAGTATTTGAATGTACAGTTGTTTTCGGAACGACGCTTCCCTCTTGTCACACCATTTTGTACATGGGAATTACTTTTGGATTGTTATAAAGTATAATTTGAATTCCAATCCTTTCATTTCAACTGATCAGTTGTTTTCTATAGTCATTAAGACTTTTGGATGGATTTACGCGAGTCAAGCTAAAGGAACGATGCCTCCTTATAGGCCTGATGTGGGTAAGTGTGTGTGTGTACGTATGAATAATACTCACTGTTTACCAGACCAGAAATTGTGTCGGGCTCTTAGCCGAGTCCTGTACTATTGTAATTCCAAAAATGATATTGACTGGTCTGTGGGATTGGATCCTAGATCTATTTTGCGTCCCCCCCCCCCCCCTCCCTCCTGAAACATAAAAATTTCTTAGCCTGGCTCACTGCCATCCCAGACCTTCGGGTCGATAGAATGATAGGAGAAAAAGGGTATAACAACATGCTTAGTGATATTCTCCAGTCTTTTTATGCAGAATTCTAATAGTCACTATCTTAAAAAGAATTTTCATCTTATCTAAACATTCAGTCCAACTAGTACAAGAAGATTAAAAAGAACTCGTTTGGCAGGTTATTTACATTCAAGTGGCATGTAGAACCAACCTTGTTTAAAGAGAAAACAACTTGGAGAATTCGAAACTGCTCTTGAAAATGTTAAAAATAAAACTTGAAGTTATAGACTGGGAATATTGTTTTCATACAACGAAAAGGAACAGATAATTAACAATATATTTATTTTTACAGTGTAACTTTGTTTAAAGAAGTTCAAATTTTAAAATTTAAGATGTTTATTAAAAGTGACTAACTATGTTTTCTAATGGTACCTCAAACTATTCGGATACGCATGAAAGATTTTGTGGAAACAACTGAGCGAGGAAATACGAGAAAAAACTTAGGTGTCAACGATTCTGAGCTTCGTATAAATACTCTGTTAACAAGAATGCACGACTATGTCATGTTTATATGACAATATTATATCCAACCCCGTGGTCCAGTGACTACAATTCGCGGATTGGTAATGGAAAAGGAAACGGGAGCGCCTCAGCAGATCATACAGACAAGAGTTTCCCAGTGTTCCCTCAGTTTCACCAGACGAATTCAAGCATGGTATCTACATACCGGTCCTGGTCTCTATTTACACCGCCCCTGTTCCAGAAGGATGATCGCGGAGGGACGTCGTCACTCCGAAAAGTAACGACCTTCGACCATGGCTATATGTACTATGTGTATTACTGTATTTGTGTATGTCTTTGTACTAAAAGTGCGTGCTCTTTACTAGCAGGTTTCTCGAAAACGCAAAATTAGCAGTTTTTCTGCATTGTTGTTGGTCATTTCGTGAAGACTGTATTTGATATAGTAAACCTATATTTTTCTCTCTCCCCTACCTTAACGCTGAAATCACAAAACATGTTGGCATTATACTTCGATAATGGGTCAAACAGCCTTTCTAGCTCCCCGTAAAATCTATCTTTTAAGTTAAAATTTGCCTGCATGGATATTTATTAAAATCATATTGGACGATCGAGTACTACCCTAGCGTAGGATACTATTTTGTTTAGGCACTCTATATTTTGAATCGCCAGGAGTGTTGCTTCTCTTAATGATAAAATCGTGAGACTGTGTTCCCTCCTAGTAGAAAGTGTATTTGTCCTGTCAGATGTTAACCTGACCCTTCTATCGAATTTCTTGTATCTCTAATACGCATAGTTCGTACTTCTTTGTTTCGCTTACCACCACGTGATAAGCACTCGTTTGATATTACGGCCGTACGCTCTACGTTCCGATTCTAAGGTATGTCTTAATCCTGTTCTTAGATTCCTTGAAGTAGCTCAAGCCTGGAGATCTGAATGGACTAGTTTTCCTCGGGAATATGTTTCCCCAGAAGAATTAATGAACCATCTGGTCCTATTTCTTAACAGGTTTGGCGGTGTAAAGTTATTAGTCTTTCTGCCTCTCATTAGAAGCAGCCCTTCAAGATGTCGTTCTCTGTCCATTTCTGAACCTTTCCTTTTCCTGTTACCTTGCCGACGTTATTCATCTTCAGCCTCAGGGTGGTAATGATGAAGCTTCTACTCTTCAAAATTATATTTTTGTACGGGATTATCTTCCCCTAGACTTTCTAGATCAATCTTCCCTTAGACTTTATAGATCAATCTTCTAACTGCAAACCAGCAGTACTGGTTTTGGTTCGTCCCGGAACATTTCCAGTACCTTCTATATCCGGTCGGCATTCCTCTATGCGCCACCTATGGAGGCACCAGACCAGTAACTGCAACCCAGGAAGTATAATATGCAGTAAGAAAATTAATATGTATTACAAATAGCCTTAAATTTAGCACCTTTTTCCTACTACTGTGTTCTTTTCAGAGATCATTGAACCCAGATCTCAGACCCCCTAAATTCAGATTTTTTGAAGACATAATTTTAAGCGTGAAATTCACACATGCACACAGATATACTTTAAGCCTGATACCCTGGACACTCCCAGAAGTCTTTGCACCGCCCCTAAACCAAATTTGTAGATTGTGCACCCAATGTAAGCCTGGTTTTATTTTATGTTTAACTATTATGTCGCGAATATCTGACGAAGTATTGACGAAAACCGAGGACACACTTGACCAATCTACCACTGACGTTCAAAAGAACCGACTAAGATATAGCACGTTTGTATGTTGCAGTGCATGTTACAATTTTAGACAAATGGAACCGTCACGTTTCCCAGATGCTATTAACAAATCGTACCTACGAAAGAGGATAAACAACATTTTATAGGCATATCTGCGTTTTCTGTCTTCTTTTTATATCTATTTTCATTTTTGGTGTTTGTTAAAGTAACGGCAACATAGTTTAAACACACCAAGCGGGCACGATTAGTAAACAGAAAGAAAGATATGTTTATTCCTTTTCAAAGTTACAATTGTTTGGGAAGGAGACCAGTACCAATTAGTGATTTTATAACTTGTACGAAATGTAAATACTTTAAATCAACGAAATCTTCTCTCCCTCTTCACCCCATTGTACGATACTTTTACCGGTGGCCGAAAACTGGTGCCATACATTGATAGCCATAATGAAGTGGTACTGGCTCCACGACAAACTTTAGTACCAGTAATCCAGCCACACAGTGACTCACATAATATTCAATAAACTTATTTTTCTTCTACTATGATTACCAATGCTTTCTCTTTCAACGTGTTTGCATTTATCAATAGCTAACACCTGTATTTTATATTTAAAAGCTTCATCGATACATAACTGCACTTTCTCTTCCTACTAACGATGTAGACAATGCATATTAAATGTGTGTGTTCAACACTGAATAACAGTCTCACAAAATTTTAAACAGTCAATGAGAGTGGAGCCTGCTTCTGAACATCGAAATGATTTACTAGAAACATGAGTTCCGCGATCCACTCATCAGAAGCCTTATTTATTTACCTTTAAAATTCTAGTGGACGAAAACTGGTGCCTCGACCATAGTACTCCTCCGCGTATCACCATGGTTGTCTCCGAATTTACTAGAGTATTTATTTTATGAATTAATTATTAAAATAATTTCCGTAACAAGCTTCCCGTCGCTACTTCTCAGGCTGTGCGTATGGAAGTGCCAGAGATAATTATTATTAAAAAAAAAGAAAAAAGAGTTGTGTAGAGCGTACATTGGTCAGTAGCTGTCTAAAATTTGGACTAGATAAAGTAAATTTTATGGCCTTGTATTTCCCTTTACACTCTTTGCCTCAATTTCAAAATATTTCTTTTCTCCTGTAAATTTTCCATTTTTTGGGGGGGGTGGGGAGCGATAAAATAAAGTGAACTTGGTATATGGCATCCACCCATTCTGTTTTGTATTTTTCGTATTTACGCTTTATAACAATCTTTTCTTTGCAAGAAACACTAACTGCAATCAGAAATCCAAAAAGTGTTGCGAAAATCCCACCAAATCCGTATGTTGTTAATATTTCGTAAAATCCGCACTAGAGTTGACCAAGTCAGGTACACGGCATCATGCGGAGGAATACTAACTGTGAAATTTGGTGATATGATTGATATGCACATACCTCATATACTCACCTAATACTCCCGCATTTCACTCCCTCTCACTCTAATTTAAGGTAGTTAATAGCTGTTGATATTTCTTCGTTGTCCGTGCACAACAGTTTCTCTTGTAATTTTACTTATTTTTGGTTAATTCTGGATGTTCATTACCGAACATAACCCATTACTTTACATTATACGATATACACAATAACTTTACATTACAAACAGCACCAAATGCGGAAAACGGTAAATTGTACAACATACTTTTGACTCTTTTACTAGCGAGAAAAAAGCTAGATTGGCAACTTTGACTGCTTGCTTCATCTACCCAGCGCTGCAGAATGAATCCTTTTAGGAGCTGTGATAAATATTTGAACGATTCACGTATACGCTATGAGACGATTTCAACTTTGGATTTTCCCGCCACTTTTATACACTATGAGACAGTTCAACTTTATACGTTATGCGACACTTTCAGTTTATACGTTATGACATTATACGCTATGAGAATCCGTGAAAAATCTGTATACGTTATGAGACGATTTCAACTTTCGATTTTCCCGCCACTTTTATACGCTATGAGACGATTCAGCTTTATACGCTGTGCGACAGATCTCTCATTATACGCTATGAGATTATACACAATGAGACCCGAAACATCGAAACTGAGAGAAAGATTTTAGGAAGAGTTTTTATTTTTACTTCTAGTGAGTTTTATTTCAAGTGTTTATCTTCGTCTTCTGTAAAGAAGTTTATATCTGTATACTCTTTTCCTTCCGTGCTGAAGAATAACTCTGCATGAAGTCACAATAAGTTCGCCGAGAAACCCTGTGCGATGCCTGTTCAACCGTGGGGTCTCATAGCGTATAATCTCATAGCGTATAAACTGAAAGTGTCGCATAACGTATACACTAAAATCGTCTCATAACGTATAATAATTTATACCTTATGAGACACCATCGCTTTCAGTTATACGTTATGAGACAAACTCACTTTTATACACTATGAGATTATACGCTATGAGACCCCGTGACACTAAAGTGAGATCTGTCGCACAACGTATAAAGCTGGATTGTCTCATAGCGTATAAAAGTGGCGGGAAAATCGAAAGTTGAAATCGTCTCATAACGTATAAATGAACCGTTCGCATGGAACAGTTCCTGAAAGGATTCGTTCTTCATCTGGTTCTCCCTTGAATTCAGTGTTGCCAACCACGGAGCACGTGAA
>JAGDQP010032720.1:3145-21118 GCA_022664845.1 Lepisma saccharinum | reverse complement strand
ATCATCATCACTTTTATCAATAAAACTCTCTACGTTAAAAACATGTAATCTATTTCAATTTGCTAAACACAGCTTACTTATTAATTATTTGTACATATAAATATTCTTCTTACAAATATTTCTTTACAAATATTTAAAAATTTGATTTTTCAGTTATATCACTTTTTTTTTATTGCCTACAATTTTTTTTTCTCTGTAAAAGGTATATATTCCATATCCCATGTAAAGTTTCTCCTGCACATTAACTGATCAATTACGACCGAAGCTTTCTTTACAATCTTTGTGAGGAAAAAAAAAATCTATATCGAATTTCCACCCAGCGTTTTGTCATATGCACCTGTAATTATTGACTACTTCCAAACACACACAAACAACACAGGTGAATGTTTACTATTCGTACTAACAGTCAGTGAGAAATTCAGATCAACGATTGCACAAGAGAGGATGAAAAAAATAAACATGAAAAGCACACAAGCGTAAAGCAACAAGTGATTGAAATGGATAACACAGAAGGAATTGGAATCTTTTAACACAGTGTTCCATTTGACGGGGAAGATATTCCCTGGTGCCTGAGGATTTCAACCTCGGTTATTAATTCCGAATATCATACAAACCAGGGATACAACTTTCGTATTTCTGCCCAAAACAGGTAGTGTATGTTGACACTTACTACCTACCACAAGTTTTAGGATCCCCCTTCCCAATTTCTAACAAATCGAAACACTGTTTGAACATTTAAACTTTGTCTTATAAGTCCACATAAATGAAACAACACAGTAAACATATATATATACCCTCCCCTTTTCATTATCGGTATGCGTGCTAAACATATAGGTGTTTTTTTTTTACAGTGTTTTCACAGCTTACACATAATAAATGTCATTTAAATTCACTCCGTTACAATGTTCCTTCAGAAAATAATTTGTAAAGCATTCCGTTATGAAAAGCACGTTCAAATAATGTGATACATATACAGTAGAGTCCCGATTAACCGTATCCTGGCACAGTACAAGATAAACATCTTGATTTTAACAGTTTGCAGATGCTATATTTAAATTTATACTCTTAATTATAAACGAATTATTTGAATAACTTCTTGCAATGTACAATAAAAATATAATACAGTAATTATATTATAGTATTACAGTACATTATAATAGTAGGCTACTATTTTAAAAGTTGTTAAAATAAAGTTTGTTTTTTTTACCATGTAATACTGTACTAAACAACAGTATGTAAATCGCAATGTTTTCCGTTTAACCGAATCACCCCTGCTGGTCCCAGCAAATTCGGTTAAACGAGACTCCAGAACCCTTGCAGTGCACACTAGGGGTCTACAAGACCCCCCAAAGTTTTCTTTTTAAGCTTTATAACTTTTTTTAGTATTAGGAATGGAATATTTTTTTCTTTCTTATATCTTGCAACGCAAAACAAGTTATTTATGCTGTGACTAATGTGAGTCTACTTTGAGATCGCAAATAGCTTAAGAGGTGAACTTGGTGTTGGGGGTCTCGTAGACCCCACGGTGCAACATACGTCGCAGTTCGTCTTTATGTGTTTCCGCGACACTGTATGATCAATTATGGACAAATATTTTGGGAACAATGCAGACAATTGTTGTATCATACGATTATGATCCTGTTTATGTATTAGAAAAAGATGAGGACGAAAAAAGCTGCATTTTTTTCTAGAAGTATTAAAAGCGTGATAACGAATATTATCACAAAAACTGTAATTTGTATGTTGAAATTAACTTCAAATCTCTTACATACTGCGTAAAAGATATATAAGTATGCGGCTAAGTAGCAAAAAACATATACATTTTATATTTAACATTGATATTTTCCTTACACCTACGTCAATGCTACGTTCTCAGTGTTACATTAATATTAAAAATGAGGGATGTTTCTATTACAGTTGATTCTGAACTAGTGTTCGATTTGTAGCGGGGGATTCCCCCTTCTCTGCAAAAAAATCTTTCCTGGCTCTGTTTACAGAGATATATACCTCTAACCTGGAATATGGACGATTCCAAAATACCGTATAATACATATTTCACTAATTCTTCCCCCTCTCAGGAAATTGCACAAATCGAACACTGTTCAGAACTCACAGCTAGAAGTCATGTCTCTAGAACACTTCTTACTCTGATGAAAATTATATATTAACAAAAACACAAATGAACTGGGGTCTGACAGACCCCCAGTGTGCAACGTACGCCACAAAATGCCAAGTGTGCAGCATGAGGGTTAAGAAACAGGAATGTCAGTTCTAGAGACCAAGTTTACTTCATTGTGGAACAGACTGAAAGCTCGTCAGATAACATCCGACTACTGACAGACAAAAAAGAATGCGCTAATGCGGTACAATATTGGACAAAAGAGCACCTACATAGACATCACACAAACTACAGATGTGTTGTGAAATCAGGTAGCGTATACATATAGCGTAGCACTTTTCAGATTGACCCAGAAAAGCATCTGCTCTCCCCAATAGGTACTTTGTATGGTGAGTGAACCAGTATTTATACAATTATTTATTACTTAAATATGACTGTATTAATAATGTGAATAGAGGAAACTATTGTACGCCACTACTGCTATCACAGCGTCCCTAAATGCCCTTTAACGAATAAGAGAAACTCCCACACGCAGCTTAAAAAATGAGAAGCAAATCATCTACAATATTCTTTCATGTATTCCGGGTCGCCTAGTCTTCTTAATTAACGTAAATGGCAACCTCTGTTTATTTTCAGTCTTCAAATTTGCACGTTGCCCCTTCTTTACCAATTGTAAGTGCTTTCAGACAAGATTAAACAATTGAACATCACACAACATGTATGGCACAGGTTGAGAAAAAAATATCCCTTATTAATTAAAGAGCTACACATGAGCCAGAGCTCACTGCTTGGTGCTTCTTATTGACTCTCGGTTAAATATTGGCTGCTCTGAAAATCGAGGGAGAAAAAAGTCGAATTCAGCAGTCAAACGGAAAGACCCATCTGAACAGTAACTCGTCAGATAACTTGTATATTAAGGGAAATAGCAATATCTCTGGAGGCTTATTAACAAGTAAGAACTCCGTTTGTCAAAGATAGTTGAAGTAATCTACCATGATTGTAAGATTTCTCCGTGTAGAAGCTTAGGAGAAAAAAAAAATATAAATAATAATAATAAAAAAAAGCGAATTATTTGTATGATTCACTGATAAATGATTGAAAAGTGAACTGAATTGACGACAAATTATGAAAAAGATTTTAATTCACGCACTGAAATGTAGCAAGCACTACGTTTTACGAATATTTTTCATAACTTATCAATATGAAAAGGAAAAGCAGTGTTTTAAACAACGGAACACACTACAAATAAGGTCCATCACATAAAATTGAACGAATTAATAATTTTAATACGGTATTCTTTATCCTTCATTCCCACAGGAGATGAACAATGGTGTCTATATTAAACACAATGGTGAACACTGTACAACCTACATCTTTGACATTTCATATTAATATGCAGTATTGAAACACAATGTCCGCAATGGTTGTCATAGCACAGTTACATATGTTTGCTGCAAGTTACCTTTGAATGTGAAAATTACATATCATGATAGCACGTACATAGATGATGACACAGAAACTACAAATTCAATTATTTTTAAGAGTTCAAATGTATACATTAAAACGGTTTTTCTCGAAATATTATGTTTATTAAGCTCTTCAATATAAATACTTGGGTATTTATTTATTGTATTCATTGTGTGTTATCACTGGAAACACCGCTCATGGCTAACAAGTTTACTCTTCGGGTCAGTTCTACAATCGACCGCTCAACTTCTAGTCAGCGCTAAGTTGAGGCGAAGCCTCATTTTGCGTTCTCTCATTGGCCAAAATCAGACTTGGCCTCAACGTAGACCTGGCCAGAAGCTTGTAGAACTGACCCTTAGTGTCTCATCTACGGTACTATATATCAAGTTATACTCTAAATGAAGAAAGAAACATGTAAGTGAACAAAGCTTGGATGTTGATGCTTTGTCCTCGGTCTGTTAATTTCAGTAGATCCTGTACACATAGAAAACCAATCAACAGCTCAAATTATTAATTTTATCCCTGAACATTTTTATTCTCTGGCTTTATTTTTTAAGTATCCTTACGATATGTCGGCGCTGCTCTTTAAGTGTCAAAAAAGGTAGTTAAAATTTCGCTAGCTAAATTAGAACAACTTCAAAATATCTAACTTGATCAACACCCCACCCTCACAACCAGACTTGGGGAGTAAAGTCTGACGACTTTTTCAGTAACGAGTTACTGTAACATGTTACAATATTTTGAAAGTAACTAACAGGTAACGACGTTACTTTGCAAAGAAACAAACACAATTCCTTGTCAAGAAAGAAATATTTCTTAGAATTTTTCTAGATTTTTCAAAGTCTAAGGTTTAATGTATTTGTAGGTATGCATGTGTTGGGTGTGTGTATATAATCAGGGTTAAAAAAAATTGGTATTTCCACCAGTTTTCTTTCCACCCACAGTACCAATACAAAAAATGCAAGAACCGGTGTCAAAGTAACGCGTTACTTATTAAGTAATGTAACGTGTTACTTTTGAAAGCGGGTAAAGTAACTGGTTAACGCGTTATTTTTTGACAGTGGGTAAAGTAACTTGTAACGCGTTACATTTTAAAAGTAACATGCCCAACACTGCTCACAACAACACAATCACTACCTCGTGTGTTTGCGGTATACAGCTATTCACTTTTATGTACTTTTAAAACTTGTATACCGCAGTATGGAGCATGCGTATTATCTATCAGAATTAACAACCATTGGGAACACCGAGACGACGTTGCGAGGATAATATTAGAAGGAATGTCGGAAAAGTAAGTGTTTGTGATGAAAACTGGCTTGGTCTTGCTCAGGCTAGAATCGTATGCAGAACGTATGTTACTGCGGCGATGAACTTACGAGTTCTGTAAGCCATAAAGTAAGTAAGTAGTAAGGAACATATTTCATAGCAGACACACTAAACGTACTAATTTAGAATCCACTTTAAATTTAGGGTCCGTCCTTAGGATCCCATTTTTACAAGGAAAGCAATCACCACACACAGTTTCACCGTAACCAGAGACCCTTGGGGTCATAGGTTTGTCTCCGGCACATTTTAAAGTTACCAATCGTGTTGAAGTTCAAATTATGCCAGCGCTCGATTGGAAACTAAAATATTCTGTAAATAGCCTTTTGAAATTGTTTGTTTCCAGCTACTTTGGTGGCCTAGGGGGTGAAACATTGGCTTCCTAAGTGGGAGAGCTGGATTCAATCCCCGTGCACAGTACCTGTTTTTAATTTAACAAAACATTTCCCAATGCTAATATCAAAATACTGTACAGTCTGTATGTTTTGGAATTAAACTTTTCCCTCTGAAACTTAATCGATATATATTTTTACGTATGAAGTTTCTAAAATTGTCTTTGTGTTGTTTTTCATAAATGCAGTAACACTCTTAATTGTGAATATTTTTCACTAAAATTTCATTACAATTAGAATCGTGGAAGACAGCCTGAAAACCCAACACAAATCAAAAAAGAATACGAGGCAAATGGAAGACAATATTTCTTTCTACACGGAAACTCCTACAACATGTACAACTTAGTATGAGCAAGAAACCAACGCCACAGCGCTAGAGAATAAGCCTATGTACCCCTGACACTGTTATTTTATGAACTATTTCTAACGTACTTCAATTCGACGAATATATTTGAATTTTCAAAATCAAAACCTATAAATACGATTTGTATACAGTCCCCCGTGTTCCGAGTATTGTTTACCAAGCAAAGTTGACTGACTGACCCAATCTGGGATCCAGGTCCACGTCTAATGTCTCTTGTTCTACCAGAGTACTTTCGAAAACTTACAACATCTTTTTTCTTAAAAGTAAAGGTAAAAAGGGAAGGGTACTACTAGGATAACATGACCTTATTATCAATAAAAACTTACGTACGGATTAGAAATGACCTAATTTTGCTAAGATATAAAAATGAAACCAAGTACGTGAAGAAATATAATAGTCTTGCCATGTGCCAGAAGCGTGTCCAACTCCCCCCAACCAGATTCCCCGCCATCTTGGATCTAATAGGGTTTTCGGCAGGGTATTTGTCACCGAAAGAAGGGGGAGTGATTAATGCCCAAGCATACCCGCACCTATTGCAGAACTGCACATAAATAACACTGCTTCTCCCTCCCTACAAGAAAACAAACAGGTGAGTACCAGGGAAAACGCACGAGGTGTTTTCCCTCTGCAAATAACGCCCTGGAGGAATGGAATCCATTTCGCGTCCAATGCCCCCTGTCTATGTTTCATGTTTTTTTTTTCCCCCTGGTGTGTGGACTGTTGGAGCTGTGTATAATTATAACATCCAAAATACTGTGAATGATTCTTTTTAAGATGCTGTGATAAGCATGAATTTGAATATTTCTTTTTCGCGTCACTGTAGTGTTATCTAATTCTCCGTTTCCACATTTCTCTTGGTCATGGCGATATGCATACTGTCTCACATTCGCACTGGCCACTTTTCTAGACAACCAAGTTAGCAACACTTGGAATTACTTCTTGTTCAGCACGTAACAGACCGACTACGTTTATTTATTTATATTCTAGCAAAATGTGCCCAGTTTCAGTCCGTATGTATGTATTTACTGACAGTGACATCGTCACCTTAGAACCAGAAGGTACTATGTCTACTTCAGCTACTTTTGAGAAAAAACTTTTAAAGTTTGAAGTTCCATTTAAAGTCTGTATAGATTCACTATATTTCAAGCCACTTGAATTCCGTTTTGTGAGATAGTATTTTGGGGTTTGATGCCCTTCAGTAGGAAGGCATGGTCCACTCTCGCGCAGGCGCAGTACTGCTTGAACCATCAACAACATTGACAAGCTACTGCTTTGGAATTGCTAGCTTAGTCCAATGTTTAATGTATCCGAAAGATGATACGGAGACCAGGGTTCAAATCCTGGCATTATATATTTTTTACAAGAATTTTTTTTTTTTTTATGTATGTACGCATTAGAAAAGACAGGTTAGGTGTTTCTTTTTTATTGCACAAGCAATGCAATTCCTGAGTTAAGGTTAATGTAAAGCAATGATTTCCAATGAAACATGGCAGGCAGCAGCACTACCTCCGAATATGTCTGATGTATTTTTATCGTTGCACGAAATTTCAATGCTGCTCCTACAAATTCAAGCCTAGAGAGTTCTAACTTTCAGGGAAGAAAGTTCATAACTAAATCAAGAGTTCGATCAATGCTGATTTTTTCTTCAATGTTGAAATCGTTTCATTGTTATTGTGAATATCAAAACCTGAAACAATGAACAAAAAAGAAAAGTACAAATCAACACGGATAGAACTCTTTGAATTGGTTATGAACTTTCTTCCCTGAAAGTTAGAACTCTCTAGGCTTGAATTTGTAGCAGCAGCATTGAAATTTCGTGCAACGATAAAAATACATTAGACATATTCGGACGTAGAGCTGCCATCTTTTGTTGGAGATCGTTGTTTTACATTAACCTTACAGGAAATATTACTGCGGCTACCGCCTAGTCTTTAGTACAAGGTCTTTTGACAGCAGTGTTAACTCCTATTTTACCAAAAACTGGACATAGTACCTGCTAGGTTCAAGATGACGATATGTCTTCTTTGTAATCACTCACCGCCCTTCTTTTTCTACCTTTACCTAGAGAAAGACGACGTTGTCAGTCTTCGAATACTCGGTTTGAACAGCGAATAAGCATTGGAGGTGAAACCTGATCCTAAGCTGGATACGTCAATCATGTTTCAAACCTACCACATGGCTACTCTGTACAAACAGAAGTTTAGTTCATAAGTAAATTTTGTTCTTTACGAATGATAATGTTATATCAACAGGCGCAACTAGTAAATATTTTACTGCTATGACAAAATTGTACTACGTCAACTTGGACACCATCAACATCCCAGCCTTACTAATTTGAATTAACTACAAATTAATACTGTAAATAGCTATTAATAATTATAAATAGTTCAACGTAACATAAAAATGACTCACAGTACCGAATAAACGTTAGTAAAAGGCATATCTACAGCGAATTCACACGACAGTGTCCAAATGTAGTAAATATTCATGTCACATATATATATGCAACTAAGCTATCTATTGTCTAGTTGTAGTTGAATTTATACACATACATGAAAATAGTATCTGCTGTTGCTTTTCTTTCGAAAACACACACGTATACGAATGAAATATTCTTTACAATATCCACATTTTATAGTCAGAAATACAGAAATGGGAATCCAATGTTAAAGGATATGATTGCACTTTACACTAACTTTTTGATACCATTTATCAGAGAAAACACAAGAATATTTATGCAATTCCATATTATATATATAAAGAGACTGCTCATATACGTTCTATAGTTTCCGTAGATTTACATATGAATCTTTGTAATGATTGCTCTATTGAACTTCTCAGCAAAATGGGGTTTTCTTCTGCACCTGATGTATAACGGAAGTATCACGAAATATGTACAACCATAATTTTCCTAAAAAGGCAATTTTACAGTACCATAAAAATGACTGTTTATTATGCTACGGTGAGCTGTATGACAACTTTCAATACAAAACATTTTTTACAAAAAAGTAACTCAAGTATTGTTGATCTAACTGTATGAATATCCAAAATCAACAATCATTTCTCATAGACTTCAACTGTTTTTACAATGTTAAAATAAAAGCTTTAGTAATTTCTTACATAAGTGACCCGAGGGTATATATAATTAGTTGTTGGTTACAATATTAAGGAACATATCTATCTTGGAGTTACCACCTTTACTAAACTCTATTTAGGACACAATACAGTTTGCAACGTTTGTATACTGCTTGCGTAACTTCATAACTTATTAATCAAGACAACATCCTTTAATAAAGATTTATTCATTTCTTGGGACAATTACCGAAAATTCCACCCCACTTTGTTTCTCTATGTACAGTCACAGAAAAAAGGTATTCCGAAAGTCTAGCAATTTTTTTTTTGTCTAAGGTTTATATTTATGAGCAGGTAGGCACCTTCCCGCCACATGGCGTTTCTCCGACATGCCACGGTTTAATCATAGCTGCCAGTCTGGCCCATAAATAGGAAGACTAAATGCTAGACTCCAGCAATACATCTTTCTCTGACTGTACATGCTCACACAGAATTTCAAGTACCTAATATCAAACTTACTGAAAGAAATAAGGGCACCACGTCTTCAGAAATAACGCACTTACTACCAAGAAAGCAAAATACTTCATTTTAATGAAATCTTATCACAACTAGAACGCAATAAAAAAGCTTATCAAAACGGAAACTTTGTATGTATGAAACAAAAATACAAGTACATTCTGGAAATATCAAATTTATTTTGCATTTGACGCACTTTCTATACAAAATTTTGTTAGTACCTAGCTTAAGTCACTTATATGAACATTAGGTAAATTATGAAGAAACATTAGTAAGGTTTAATAACTACAATGTGTTAATACGCATGCACAAAAGGAAAAAAAGGGACATTGGATTCAAATGGTCCAATCTAAAAGTTTTCTAAAACAGTTACGCACTACAAAGATTTACAACGGTAAAGACCACGTCTACAATAGCTATACGAAAATCAGTTGTGTAATATGCACGAATATGAAATTCAGTTTTATAATATATATATATATATACTAACATATTGAGCAAACTACAATCCATATATGGTGTACAAAAAAAAACATTACTTAACATCCCAAACTTTATACAATAGTCGGGACAAAAAACACAGAACAGCGCATAAAACATGTATGTATAACGGCGTTTGACTCTTTATGACAATGTGTTTTTCACTGGAATTCATTCCAACGTTGTACGGAATTATAAAATAAATATATACATTTAAGAGATTCGACATACTAGGATTGGAGATCATTGGATTTCTTTTTTTTTTTTAAGTTTATACACAATATTTACATATGATACATGTAATATACTCCGAGCATGAATATTTCAAGTATTTATATATATATTTACAATCTAGTACCATATTTCTTCCTGAATATATGTAATGTATATGAAGAAAATAATACAACACGCACTGACATCGCCGATATTATTACGATCTAATCGATTATTTAAATTTAAGTATGACGTCGCATCCTTTCTGCTCCCAATAACAACCATATTTCTTGTCCGAACAGAGGGTGTATGGACTTATTGTTCATCTGTGCAGCACTACAAATGAAGGTATTGTAAGAAGGAATATAAAACAAAAATATAAATACGACGGTGTATATATTCGATGGCTGTACTACATTGAACAAAATATGTGTTCTATGAAGGAATAAATAAATGAATTTGCCTGCTTTAGGCTTTAGCAACAAGTGCTGTCAAAACTTGTGGAACGGCGCTGTCCGTCAACAACTTTCAACTTAGGAACTACTAGGGCTAGAAAGGTGGTTGAGGTGTTGTTAGAAAGGTCTCGGCGAGACTAGCTCAAACATATATAGATCATACAAATTGCAAGGACGGTGCCAGAGATAGGCGGGAAATTTTAAAACTACGGCTAGGAAAATGGTTGAGGTGTCGTTGAAAAGGTCTCAGCAAGATGAGTTCAAACCCATATCATTTCTTCCCGATCAAAGAGGCGGGGGAAATTTCGTCTGTTTCCTCACCAAAGGAATGCAAACAAGAATTTTTACGGACATTAATTTTATTCATCTGTCATCTCTCAGCTCACAGAGTGACATCCTTACTGTCTGGTGGTTGTCATGGGAACAAAGCGGATGCGACGTCAAGTAATTCATTCTGGTCTATTACGTAAATCACTATCATTTTTTTTCTTCATTATATTATGCTAAACATTGTTCCATGTAATAGAAATTCAATCTGGAATGTCATTTACAAGATTTCGCTCGATCCAATGGACTTTCAATAATGATGATGATGGGTGTTCTGTCCGAAGGGAGGCAATATATGAGGTTCTTAATAAAAGTAGAATATGAGGTAGAATAAACTCATATAGCGCAACTACTCCTAACTGCTCTTGGTTGTGAAAATTAACCGCGAAGAACTAATTAAGACGAAAAATGTATACTTATGCTGTTGATTTAATGAAACTTCTAAGAACTAAACTACACGAATAATTTTGACGTTTCGCTTCAGATCTGAAACTTCCTCAGAGAAAGGTGTAACGCAAGTGAAAAAAAAATAAAAATCCTACCCTAACTGATTATATACACCGGTTTTGAAGAACATTATAATTTTTTTTTTCTCTTTCAAAAACAGTATAATGTTTTTTTGTTCTTAAAATATTTATTTTACGTTCCGTCTTCGAGAATGTTTCAGATCTGAAATGAAGCGCCAGTGTAATATATTGCATAAAAGTCCATCGGGCATTGACAGCGAATGAACATTTTAGAAGATAAGGGACCTCCTTGCTCCCGTCCCTACTTTTTAAATATTTTTTCAGAATATTTCGAAATCTAATAGCAGTATCGGAAATTTTCGAACATAGTACCCTAGTACTTACTACCTACTACTTTACAGATGCATGTAATATACGCTCTAACAAAATATTAGACGTTTTCAAATTAAAGATTTGCGAATCATTTTTACTAAAAACACAAAAAAATCTTCGAACACACGAAATTTGAAATATGGACTTCAGTGTTGCAGTGCCCTAACGATGCTAGGTCCTGCGTTGTATAAAATTCCCTACGGATATAAAACTTTCAAAAAGTGCCCCTGGGCCACTAGAAATGAAACGTACCAATGATATACCTCCACAACCATATAAAACCAACTGCGATTACGTAAACCTGTCTCCAATGACAAAAATCAATACCCAATCACCGCAATATCTACACACAATGCTCGTACGTTCTTAACATTTACTCTAAAGGGAATAAACTATTTCCACTACATGAAACAATGACTCAGCAACTCGTAGCTTGGCTGTCCAGTTTTGTTTAAACACACACATCAGTGCTTCTCAAAAGGACAAAATACACTGTTCTATAAATTTAATTGGTTAATAACAACAAACACAACTTTTCTTTAGACTTCACCAAGGTTGTTCTGTCTTTAGTAACTTACAACATGTTTCCCCCGTATTGGGACGGGCGTACGCCATAGTGCTGTTACCTCCTATACAATTCATATCTTACGAAACATATTTACTTAGGATCTCTTGTCCTGTCATGACTTTGCTGAGTGTCCCGAATGATATATAACCATTGTTATGAAATAAAGAGGCCGTTCACAAAACCAAATGACTGAGGTGAAACTTGAGCAATTCAGTTGAATGATTTGTTTTTGTTATCCACAGCCTATTTGTACAGTCTTCCTGTATACTTATATATCTTAAAAGTGACTACTCTATTACTTTGTTTTGTTAGTTTATTGCGTCAAATGACTATTCTTTCTGGGATTTTTGTGGTCATTTAAAAAGTTCATTAAAATCGAACCTTCTTCACAAGTTTCAAGCTTAACACAGTTACTTTCAATTTCTGATCGACAGGGTTTTCTAAATTATGCTGCAATACACATAACTCAAAGAGTCATGCTTTGAGACACAGAATTCAGTACTTGAATAACTAAAAGATCATTATTTGAATTATTCACGTCCTAAACGAGCTGATGAGCTTCTAAGGACTTGTCTACAGGTTTTTTCCCTCGGTAAAGTGGGCCCCGAACCACTCCGTTCCATGGACCCTGGCACAGAAGGCGAGTGCGCTAACCTCTCGGCCACCCTGAGGTCTGAAAGATCATTGTTTATCAAGCACTTTTGCAACAGCACCTCAAATGTGCAAAAATATACATTAAGAGTAATGTAAAGCCAAGATTTCCAACGAAAGATGGGCAGCACTATCTTCGTACATGTCTAATGTATTTTTTATCGTTGCACGAAATTTCAATGCTGCTCCTACAAATTCAAGCCTAGAGAGTTCAATCCGTGACGATTCTTTATTTTCCCTTTTATTCATTGTTTAAAGAGCTTCACTGTTAGGTTTGGATATTCATAACAACAATGGAGCTCTTTCAACAATAAATAAATTTGAAAAAAGGCATGGATTAAACTCGTGAAATGGGAAGTTTGAAGTCTCTAGGCTTGTTCTAGAAGCAGCATTGCTTTTTTGTGGAAAAAAAAAAAGACATACGGAAGTAATGCTGCCATCTACTTAGAGATTGTTGCTTTACACTAACCTTAACTCATGTAACTCTCTCAGCGGAGGAATTGGGGAAGGAAGCATCATAAATTTAAAAAAAAAAATGTCGTTTCAGCTACAGCACAATGTACAAAATATTTGCACACACTCGAACAAATCAACAAATTTCTCATGTTCATTTGTGGACAACCGTAGTAAAAAAAGCTTTGGTAAACTTTATTTTTATATGGGCCATTTTAGGAACTATTAAGCCCCAGGCGGGATTTGAATTATTTTTAAGGCCTTTAGGCAACTTTGGCTCAAACCGTCACGTGACTGTGTGTACCGATGTTCTACGTGTGGTAATTATGCAATGCATGAAGGAAGACTACGGATAAACGCTGAAGGAGTTAGAGGAACATACAGGTACCCACAAAAATTTTACGAGAAGATCTACGCATGCGTCAAGCTGCAGACGTATGGGCGCTGGCGACAGGAAGTACTTGAGCACTCACCTTACACATCGGATCTTTCTCCATGTCATTTTGCCGGACACACACAGATTAAAGGAGCCATTGCGTGCTGATACTGGACAAAGGAAGACATTGCTACCGCAGTGAGGTTGTCCGATGAACCCATGGAATGACTGATGGTATTGGGAGCATTCAACATTGTTGACACGAGTGGAGCGAGTACTAGATGACTTCATTGGAGGTTCCTAGATACAGAGTGTGAGCCTTCCTTATGTGTTATATGCTAGAGCAATAAATATAGGACAAATTACTGCACGTGCGTGTGAACTTTACTTTGTCCAACACACTTTAGTGCATGATTCACTGGTTATTAATTAAACCAACAATTTCCCCGTGCAGAAACTGTACAATAAAAGATCATATCGCAACGAAACGTACTTGTCTAATTTGTAGTTATAAAAAGGTACAAAAAATCTAAATTCATCTGTCAAAATGGAAGCACTCAGGAAGTTCATTACTGTAACTGTGGAAAGCTTAAAACTTAATTAATTCTTGTTTGACTCTTCCTGTCACAGAGAAACTCCACCCAATGAACATTAGATAAAATAGCTCGGAAGATTGGATTGGCAATGAGACTTGTGATTTATCATGAGGTAAAACTTAATTCGTTTTTTGATCGTTATACACAATACTATGGAAACGTTCGCCTCCGTATACTTACTTCTAAGCAACGTTAATTGTAATATATTTTTATACACTCTCTCTAGAAGTATCTAACACAATCTCAACACGTTATAACAGTTGTACAGTAAAATAAATAGCAATGTAGAAAAAATATAACGGAAAATCACAAGCTTTACATACGCTTCAAAATAATAAAAAAGTAATTCATTACAGATAATGACAATAAAAACACCAACAGAATAGAGAAAAGTATCAAAACATAATAATCTGTCTTTTACAAGCAACATAATCGAACTTGAAATTTGAAACTGAAACCGCACGGATGACAAACATTTGCAGTTGAAAGTGAAAAGTGTGAAAATGAAAGAATGTGCGTTTTTATCTGGCGTGTGAATCAAGGCAGTTTCACTACAGCGTTCCGAAAATTACTGTAGTTCATATTTTTAAGCAGACACTCTTGACAGCAGTACATAAACTACAAGACAAGAACCTCAGCTGCACTTTGAGCAAAATTTCACGGTACTCCTATAGCTTGGCTGTATGAAAAGGTTCTTACCACTCACTGCTTGTATGTTAAAGATATTGACTTGTAATGCATTATAACAGGAACAGCTGATCACAGAAGCTTCAGATGTTACACTGACAGAACAGAGTTTCCGCAACAAATGGAAACCAACACAACATTTGGAGTAGTGGAATTATTTGATATGGAAAGTTAAAAAAAAAATAGCTAACACAATCTTACGTTGTTTCAGGAAATACTATTCGCTTCTGATTAAATATTTAAAAGAAATGCATTATTCCTCCTCTGAATAACTTTCAGAAGCTGCAGTAGAAACTCTGTTTTAATATTAGTCGAGTAGATGAATAAAAAGCCGTGTAGTATCGGGCAACGCGTGTTTCTATATTCAGTCCAGAAACTTTTAACCTCGCGATTAATATCAAGAAAGTTAAAATTGAAAATATACAGAACGGTTATTCTGCCGGTAATACTTTACGGTTGTGAAAGTTGGGAGTCGGGCCGAAACGTGACGAGATGACTGGAGAATGGAGGAGAATGCATAGTGAAGAACTCCACGGGCTGTACGATTTACCAGATGTTGTAAAAATAATGAAATCGCGACGTCTAAGGTGGGTAGGTCATGTAGCTCGGATGGGGGAAAAACGATTATATTGAATCCTGGTTGGAAGACCGGATGGAAGGAGACCATCGGGAAGACCGAGACGTCGTTGGGAGAACAATATCAGAAGAGTTACTGCAACAATGAACTTGCGAGTTCCATAAGCCATATAGTGAGTTAGATGAATCTACTTATCGTTGTTTGAACAAGCTACATATCCACATATGTATGTCTACGTATCCACAGATATGTGCATCGATGTTGCTTTGATTTTTTTTCCCTTTTTAGCGTAGCTGGCCTTGTAATTTAACTATTGACATTTAATGCTATATTTTGCAACTCAAGTATTAAATAATGCTGCATTCTTGTGTGACCAAAATGTTATTGTAACTCTGATGCTCTTTCAAATATTCTTTTCCAGTTAAAAAGCTGGTGTTAAAAACTGTAGCAACTTAAAATATTACCATTCTCTGATGAGATTTTGTTGTTTGGTCTGCTGTTGAATGATGGATTTAGCACAATCCACACTCTTCACTTTCAGTCTCAACTGCAAATCTCTATTAATTATTAACGTTAAAAAATCATCTGTACATATGAAACCATCTTAACTTCGTTTCAAGTACTCGATTTAAGAGTTTCGAGAAAGAGATTTACATTCTATACAGTAACACAATTCATATGGGAGAAATTACAACCTATACTAAATAGTGCTCTGACATGATCTAATCAAGAGATACACAAAAACAAGTATCAGTTACTAACCTGATGTAATAAAATCCTACATTACACTATCCCTCTGAAACGTTTCGAATATAATCAACGTTCGTAGCCATGTTTTCTTTTCCTAACTTATTCCAGATAATCTTCGTACAGCAAAATACATATATTTGCTGTTATTGCAAACAATGAACGCTTATTCCACGATTTTTTTTTCCTTTTTTCTTTTTTGTATGCAGACCCTCGCAGCTGCAATACAATTAAGCTCGTGATGATCGTAGAGATGAGCACTCCACAAAAAAAACAACAACAGCTGATTTTGATTTTGTGTCTCGATATTCGACACTGATACAATCTTCACTATAGATTTCATTTCCTTCCCAAAATATCACGAATTGTTCTTGTTCTTGGCTTACGATATTCATAACCTCTTTCCGGAAAGTGAATCACGAAGGCGTGTTACCGTTGATTTGTTGGCAATGAATGTCTCTTGTGCAATTGGACAATAAGTAAATGAATTAGGAAATAATATAGAAAGCTCATTTCTATTATTATTTTTTTTCGTCATTTCTTGATTTGTGCTTCTGACATCACAATTATTGGCTACAACAATGACTAAAGATGGTAAAAACTAAAAAAAAAATTCTACCTCTAAATTTGCTGCTGCTGGAGTATCATTAACTGATATGTATTAGGAAAGGGGGAAAGAAGCTTTTTATAGTCTTCATTTCTTCCATCATCTTCGTTAAAAAATGCTTTCGTTGCCTTCTGAAAGAAAAATTATAAGAAGTAAAAAAAATGTTGAAGAATCATGAAACACTAACAATAAATTGTCATAATCCCGTGATGAGGACCAAATCATGCTCTTACCTGGGGAATTTATATTTGAACTGAACTGTGTTTATGGCCTTTAGGTATCTAAGGACATCATCTTCCCAGAACAACGCCGAATATATCGTCCACATTCATCAGATCTAGTGAAATATATTTTCCTCTCTCACTGCAAACACAGATTCTACGTTCATATATATTTTTTTTTTACATACAATCGCTCTACAAGCGACCATCTTCCTTCATCCAAAAGACTTCAACTTTACGCGGTGAAAGTCTCTCTGACCTTCCCCATTATGTCGGAATTACACAACTTTATAGAAAAATATAAATATACAGTAAAACCTCTGTTAACCGAAACGAAAAAAAAAAAAAATCGAAAAAAATAAAATTTGAAATCTTAACAGAAAAAGATAATTTTTTTCAAAAACAGTAAACTTAGTTGTATAAGAAGTTGTCCAACTGTAGAAGCATTTGCCGGCCGGGTGGTCGAGCGGTCTGCGGCGGTAGGCTATCGGCTCAACGGTCCCGGGTTCGAGTCCCGGCAGGGGCATGGGTGTGGATTTTAACACTTAACAGCTAAAGGCAAATCGTGACGGGCCGAAGTCCAAAGTTACTAAACTGGCCCATATAAAAATAAAGTTTACCAAAGTTTTTGTAGAAGCATTTAAAGGTTTATTAAAAGTCTGTTCTATACGTAATCTAAAAGTGTATTTTTTTTTATCATTGCCTTTAACTTTTTCACTTTAAACTTTGAAAAAATACACATTTTTTTTTAAACAGAAATTTTGGTTATCCGAAATGACCTCCACCCCCTCTATTTCGGATAACAAGGTTCTCCTGTACAAACAAACATATTAAAACCACTTTAAAAATGATCAACTGCAAGTGTTTGAAGTTAATATAATTATCGTATCCTCATAGAACTGTAAAGAACAACTTGTTACACT
>JAGDQP010032719.1:0-21118 GCA_022664845.1 Lepisma saccharinum | reverse complement strand
TTCTCAATCAAGATAAGAGGCAGCTGGGATCGTTCTCAGATTCTTCCGATTGCATTGTTATTGTTAATCAATTGAGCAACAATTTAAGTTGTGGTGTGAATTAACGAGAAAGCAATATTTTAGATGGTACTTGAGCTAGCAGGTCTGTTTTCAGTCGTATTTCAACATAAATTAATGAGTAGTTCACGCCATTGCCAAATATCTTGGCTTCTTAACATCTCCGATATGATTTTCTTCAACCTGCAATACAGTTTGATGAACGTTCGTTGTTATAAGAAATCGTGTATTGTAAGATTTCACACCAGTTATATGGTGTATTTGAAAGCTCTTCGTACACTGCCGTAACAGTTGGAATTATATCAGAGTTAAATTAAAAATAAACACCATTAATACGGGTACTACGAATTCTCGTATATTGCTTCCTTGTTCAGTTGTTGCATTATACGAACGATACTATTCCCAGAATTCTCTGAAGTAAAAGGTAGGTCGAAATGAGAATGAATGAGACTACCTTCCAGCAAGTAACAATAATTCGTTTCTGGTAAGTCGATATCTCAAACAGATTTCCTTTGCGGTACTATTTTAAAAAAAGATGTGTGATTGCATCACAAACAGGAGTACATGAAATACATTTCAACGAAGGTTTCGTGTATTTTTTATCGGTAAAAGAGACTGTTATTGCCCGGTTACGTGGCAGCGATTACGTTTATCATCTGCACTCACATGGTAAGTCATCGTATTCGAGCTTATATGGACCCACATTTACTTCAGAGAATGTCTGGGAATACCCTACTTTCTTTGGGGCATTCCTTGCGCATCCATTACAAAATTTTGGATAAAGCAGGTTTGAAGCTTTTAAGGGTACCACGCGGCCTCAATCCAACTGTTAATGGTATTGGAAGTACCAAGCTCTAAAGTTGATTTTCCCACGCAAACTAAGCATTTCTGCACCCTCGATGGTCTACACTGCTTTTTCTTATTTTCAAGCCAGGAATCTCGTGAGATGGTTTTGTCGCTGTTGTTTTGTAACACCCTGTATAAATGCCTTTATTCAGAACAGTACGTGTTTAGATTCTTTGAAGAAGACTTTACAAAGTAACTGTGAAACTACATGAACTACAAAATAGATTCATACGAAATATTATTTTAAAACTATGTAGTAAAGCTTTTCAAACCAAGAAAACAAACAGAACTGTGTCGCCTTATGTAACAAAGAAGAATCATTGATAACATCCTACAAGCACGTTCGACACTAAGTCTTTTTACACAATGAAGCTTTGGCAAAGCAAAGTTATAACAACTCCGATGGTAGTGGTTGTACATTTTGATTGACTGAGAAAAAAAAAGAAATAATATAATCCACCCGCCCCATCTTCAGCCATCCACTATTGTCAAAGAAACCAAGAAAAGACAGAAGAAAGAAAGAACTAGAAGGAAATCCAAGTCGGAATCCGTTTCAATTTTACAACACACTTGACAATGCCAATTCAATAAAGAAGAGCACGTTGAAAAAACACGTAGACGTGTGACTATTGCCTGTTTATGTTCGTGTGTGTGTGTTTGTGTATCTTTGTGAGTGCAGCAGGAGACATGAGGACTGGAGAATAAGGAGTGAAAGAGTAACAGCCTCTAGGAGACACAATCTCTTTCCACAAGCTTTCATCCAACCAAAGACTCTCCCAAAGGAAGATGAAGAAGGTGGGGGGAAAACACAAAATGATGATGATGATGTCTCGCCCACCAATAGCAGCAGCGATGTGGATTGACTCCGGGGCTACTACTTCTCCTCGTATTTTTATTCTTTCCTCTCTATCTTTCAGGGATCCCAGAAATAAAGTTTAGAATCCAATTTCCCAACTTCCTGGGCGCACAATGAGCCAGAGAAATTCTACCAAGAACCAGAATTACCGGCGGCAGAGGAAAACTTGGCAACTTGTTAAAAAGATCCCACTTAACGGAAAAGAAAATAGAGTTACAAAGGAATAACGAGCAACTAGAATCACTTTGGCGTTCTTTTTCGCAAAAGAACGTTGATAGAGTTACTGCTCTTTCAGTAGACTCCTATCATTCACAATGGGAGAAAACAGATAGTCTGTATGGAAAGAAAAGGACACATCACTGTCTTCTATATACTAACTGTAAAAAAAAGTTACATAAAGAAAGTGATGATGGCATTATTCATTTCCAGATATTTATGACAGTATACTGCTAGCTAGACTCTTATTATAATTTGTTTGAAGAGAGAATTTTAATACAACGATTAAGCTAGATACTTTCCATTTAAGAGGGATATGCTTTTGATTGAGAAAAAGTTTGGAAAGTTTTAACTTCTTGGATTTCATGTAAGTCAAGAATAAAGTAAAGATACAATGCGTTTTGGTTGAAACGGGGTTTGTTTGTATTACTTTAATGGAACTCTTTATAAAGAAGATGTTCCTGTGGGCTATCGTCTTGATTAGTTTCTCTGTTTCCGTCAATTAAAGAAAACCTAACTAACTTGATTATAATGTCAAGTTTTGTTAACTAAAACATTTTTATAATGCCTTTAGCAAAATGGAATATTATTGCACTTTACGCGTTCTTCTGTTGATTCACACATTTTGACTCCGTTTATACAAATAATGAAAATTAGTTTACCTCACATTCAATTCACGGCCTCCTTGAATCCAGGAAGCCGTAAGAGATTATAGATATTTGCTTATCATCGAATATTTGTTATGAATTTTCTGCTGGCAAGTTCATCCAAGAAAGGAACATTTCGATAATCCAGCAGAAGACAACATAGGATTTTTAGCAAGTTCTGAGCTCATAAGGTACATAGCTTCTGATCTTGCCAATATGCGTGAAACTATTCTAAAATTCAACTTGAAGAGTTCTATGAATTCTCGAAATTTAATAACGATCCTCAATTTGGTAACATCAAGTATCTTAATCAGGCTACAGATCATTATAAAGAAATACTCGTCCCTGTTATTAATTCAGCAACCAAAGAATATGAACAGCTTCTTCTGCTATGTTACAGTTGTGTTGTGACATCACTCGCATCCTGCGTGATGTGCATTGCTTTATATAAATACTTTGTATCACCAATGTCGCCCCAGAACTACTATATATAAAATAATATTTCTGGTTACTTTTAATATTATTGTATCACTAAGCGTTATTGATTTTTATATGAAGAATATTACCTTATGTCTAAATGTTTTGGATATGCAATTCTTTGATATTCAAAAGTGTAGAACTAAATGTTGTGTTATAAACCAAATAGCTTGAGCCAAATACTTTTTTTAAATTCAAATATAATTAATAAATATCTTGGATAATATTAATTGTGGGCTAAGCTTCTCTAGTTTTTATCTTTGCTTTGGTCTTTTCCGACAAATAAATTTTTTGCCTTTCAGCTTAAACTAAACCCCACGTCAGAAGACGGAGCAGTTTAAATGGCATAATCTTGGGTACTTAGGAGACGTTACAAAGTTCAGATTCAACTCAGACAAAAGTGTAAACTGTATAATACAGACGCACTGTCTATAAAATGGCTGCACTCATGCTCCCGCAAACGTGCATATAATTATCCTTCTCAGAACATGAACTCTGGTTTCATTCCTTAGGCTGGAGCAGCATAGTTTGATGCATATGTACCAGTAAGCTATTCAGTTTAAAATTTCACGAACATCCATGCTCCAGTCTGGATTTGAACCCGGAACTCTGTGACTTGTGAAATAAAGCTTATTTAATACCTCACATGAAAGACCACATCAGACGCTACGACAAAAATGATGACATGGTGAAGGCCAACTCCCATATATTTTGCTATAGGTTAGGTTTGGCTTTGAGATTATTTGAAGTTAGCCAAAACGCTGAGCTACCTAATCTTAGTTCTTCGAGAGAGAAACACATGGATTTTATAAATTGTATTTATGATTTGGCCTAGGTCGGGAGAGGGTAGTGAGAGAGAATGTGCGAAGGAGATAGGCCAGGTAGTGTAGGTTCATTTGTCATGAAGTATAATTTCGTGTATTTTTTTGGTAAAAGCAGTCTCACTTGTTGTTAGTATATACTACGAACACTAGAAAAAAATAGGGTTACAATTTTTCTTAACATTCTGATAGCCTAAAATCAAAGATGGGCGCCGCGACTTTTCATACGGCTCAACATTTACAGTTAGCTTTTGATGATGCATTTATTTTATTTTTCTTATAATTGGATGATTCCTACATAAGCCTAACGCTTGTGCATAAATACTGAAATGACACGATAGTGATAAATGTAGACCGTTGCCGAGAATGGAACCCGGGATCTCGGTAATCCAGTCAACTGATGTGGCTTAGATATTAGGCTCGCATTGTATTTGGCAGTTTGGATTCTATGTATACATACACGAACATACCTAATATATCTTCTTAAATTGTATTTATTTCTACATATACGAAATTTTATTTATTTTTCATATTTAATATCATTCATTTCTTTTCCTTGCAGCGAAAGAAATACTGAACAGCAAAAACAATGTTCCAACCCGTCAAATGATATGAACCGAAATGGCTGAAACTTCGAGTAAAAGAAGTTAAAATTTGTAGATTCTGAACTTTGTTTCATTTGTCAAGTGAAAAGTAAACAAACAGATTACACAAAATTCGTTGTTAAACCATCCTTGGCTTCAGTGGAGAAAGTAATTGCAAGCACTGATAGTCGATGTTTATATGAAGAAACGGAATTCTTGGTATTAAAGCATCGCATAGGAGGATTGTCTGCCGACGAACTATTATAAAATGGTATTTCCTACAACAAGAAGTGTTACAAGGATCTAATGAATAAAACATGCATAGAAAGAGCAAAGATTAGATATAAAAAAGGACTAGAAAGATGTAGAAGAAAAAAGGAAGACTTGTGAAAAAGGAAGATCAGTAAAGTCCAACACTTGTACTTCCATGTTACAGAGACCTGGCAGAAACATGGCAGCAAACTACGATGAGATCAGATTAGTTAGTGCTCGACAGGTACGTACAGGTCACTCAAAGAGCAGATGATAACAAAGAGAACTAAAGGAAAGTCAACATATCGCCACGTGAAAGACACCACTTTAATCCAGAATGTTTCCTTGAAGGATTTAGTTTCTGATATTAGGACTAAAACAGAATTAACAGAGTACTTAGCTGAGAATATGTCACAGCAAGAGCTCAAACAACACTTTAAAAAAAATCATGGTGACCTGGGGAACTCAAAAAGATGGTAATGTTGATATTCCAGACTCACTTCTAACCCACTCCCAAGAAGAGGCAGGCACATTGATAGTATTGCGTCCCCTCTCTATTTCCAGTACGGTAGAACTAGTTGTCAGTTCGCCAGACATACTGTATGTGTTGTTATTGCTTGTACACGCATTTCCACGCTTACCATCGTCTACAACCTTCGTTACAGGGAATGGAAGACACAAGAGGAATATTTCTGTTCGCGCTTCTACATTGTTAGGGTTTCATGCTATTACAGGGTGTGATGTTTCTGGCAGATTTGCGGGAAGAACCAAAGATTGGTGCTTCAAGACATTCATGGGTTGTGATGATAAAATCCTAGACTCTTTGTCAGTGCTTGAGAGTGTTATTTATCTGCCCTCCGACGTATACTCACAGTTGGAACGCCTTGTCTGCATTTTGTATCGTTGACAAACTCACAAAAAGTAAATGATCTCCGTTGGTTCCTGTACTCAAATCCTTCAGCAGAAGGAAAAGACCTTCCACCAACTTATGGCTCAGTGGATCCCCACATTCGTTGGGCACATTACGTATCAATGATCTGGAAGAAAGCTAATGAGAATCACCCATGCCTCCCATCACCAGATGAATTTGGTTCGACGTTTGATGTTGGTTCATACAGCTTCTAATCCAGTTCGATGTTTGAATGTACCAGCTCCATAGGCTATTTTGCAATTGAGTAAGTGTGGATACAAAAGTGCATGTGAAAGAAAGTGTAGCTGCCGCAAGAACAATATTCCATGCAACGAAATTTGTGGATGCTGGGTTTTCAATTGCAACAATAAATCTAGCCAGGAAAGGTCATCAAAGGATTCTGATGAGTACAGAAAGTACTAGTGTCATTAAATTGTTAGAATACTTACAAAAAGAACTATATTGAAAGGACTTTAAATGTTTCATAAATGTTTTTGTGTTGTATTGTAAGTGGATTTGTACAATAAAACAAAGAATAAATATGTTTTGCACAGATAATATGAACCTTAAGTATATTAAATTGCCAAAAAATACCTTTAATAAAAAGATTTTGATGACTTCTCTTATTTCCTTAGTTGTTTCGAACCAGAAATTTTTTGTACATTTGTTGTTTAATTGTATCATAATTACCAATGAAGATAAGAAATTCTGCATACCAGTAGCTAGTTTTGACGCCATCTTGGATATTAAGCAATTATAATGTAGGGGGAAAATGCAACCATATTTTTTTAAAGCTTGTCATACCTTATTTTGAAATCAGGTGAGCTTTGCTTTTACCTACAAAATGACATGAAATAACAAATGAGCCTACACTAAGGGCCTAGTTTGGAAAGCACTTCTCTAGTATTAACTTGCATGACTGAGGAAAAATCTTGCAAAATCCTCATTCAGGACGCCTGTCCACTGAGCGCCAACTCAAGATCTTGCAAATACCAAGCCAGCTACCAACTAAACTATGACCAATCGATAAAACAGATATATGAAGTACAAGTAAGGATAATAGGCAAGAAACTAAATTTTAAGTAGAACATAAACGTAAGCTATGTTCATCCTAACACACATCCTGTTTAAAAAAAGTTTCGTCCTAACACTGGAGAAAACATTTTTCTTTTCAACCTGTGCAATATATTCTACACTTATTTTCATACAACACATTTTTTATCAAAATTGGTACATTGTTAATCTAATCTGATACTTAGAATGTCAAAAGAATAAAATATATTAATTGATTTCTTTCTTCTTCTTGTCTGTGAGTAATCGTAAAGACTAGATGAAAGTTCCGCTACGTGCTAAATCTCTGTCATTGAAAAAAATCGCTATTCTCGGAGAGTTTCAGTGAGATTTTTGTATAGGTTGAAATAAAAAGTTATACCTTAATATAGTTATTGTGGCAGGATATGCAAACATCGGCTACAGCATTGCTAAAACAAGTAATTTTTATTCTCAAAATAAGAAATAAAATTAGTTAGATATATGATACAAGTATTTTGCTTTAGAAAAATTGAGTAGAAATATTCCCGTTAACAACTTCATAAATATAACTCCCTTTGTCCATCCATCATTATTCCGAACTATATTGCGGGCATTTAATAACCTTCATGGTGCCGTGACTCAATCAATGTAAGAGCTAGAACCTGATATATTCAAATCCTCAGCTGAGGAAATCCAGACACGCACATTTTGCAAGGCAGGAAGATTTCGCAGTCAAAGCATGGGAGTATGGATATAACAATCTTCATGCACCGTCAGTTCCGGACGAAACCCAAAATCGTTCTCAATTATTTACAGCCTATTCCACCGCTCGTAAATACAATACATCCGGAGGTTCCCTCGAGGACCAATTTCCTACCACAGAGGGTGCAAGAGCCAAAGGGAAGTGGAAGAGGATTTTTCTCCTACAGGATGCAAGACTTCTTTCGTTTTCCTTGTAGAGATTTCCCCGTCTGGGCAAATATTTAGTTTCTACCTAGCATGTTTCGTCGCTTAATTCATATGTTTTGTATGTGTATCTGCGTATGCATGTGTTTAGAGAGAATTCAGATGGAAGAAACTACCTGCGACATTTGACATAGAGAAGGGGATTCTCCCTTTGGACTGCTGACTAAAGAAACAGGCTTAGACATATTTCCCTAACTGTGCAGTGTCGCATAGAAAAGGGTATGATTTTAAAGCCATACGAACTTTTGTTCTTTCAAAAATCCAGTCTCTTTTCCTTCCAAATACACTCAAGATTAAATTACTTTCTAGTCCTGCTAGACAAAGAATTGCGTCATGGAGTATAAAAGTTAAATGTTTTTGCAACAATTTAAACTAAATTTGTGATATTCAGACCCCCGTGTACAAGTAGGCAAAGTCGCTGCCAGCGGATGACTTCTGAGGAGGTGGTACGGCGTTGGTTTCAGCCCTGCTCATGCCGGAAAAGCTGATTGAGGATTTGAGGCTTACTGACTGAAGATAGAACTTAAAATACAGGCTCTCTACCAGAAGATGTGTTCACAAAAGAATGCCATTCCTTAGAAGTTTACAGAGAAGGGATTTTTCTAGAACTTCGAAAGTGTAGTGTATGCGGGTGTAAATGGAAATCAGGAGGGGGAGAGCACTTCCTTGGTTTTCTGTCGTTTATGCTATAGATTATTTTTGAATTTGAGGGGGAGTAGAACAAAATTTTCGGAGTATAACGAAGGTGTAGGGAACGTTAGCAAAAGGTCTGCCATAGTTGTATCTACAGCCCACAAATAAATTATCCACGTTGTTTGCAGCTAAGAACGGCCAACCTATGAAATTTAAATTCGACTTTGCTCTTTAATTTGTTTTGAGACAGAACGCTGTGATGTGTGATACTGCACGTCTCCTTTTTTTCAGTAAATTGAGTCTTGTTTAAATAGCATTTGTAACATGCCATGCAATTACATTATATACAAGGAGTTGGCATTGCCTACAGCGGTGCATTCTTCATACAAAAACATGGAAGAATATTTCCCACAAATTCAGTTTTTGTAATAATTAGGTTTATTCCAGTCCCGTGATCCCCCTCTCAAAATTTTCTTGGCCACACTTCTAGATTTAAAAAAAAAATCTTTAAATTGAGTTTGACCGAGGTGTGTCATCCTCGAGCCCGCAGAAACATATCTGCAGTGTACGGCGACAACGTCTTGACTGCCCAAAGGTGGTATGCGTGTTTCAAGAAGTAACGGTTCGACTTGAATGACGTCCGAAGGTCTGAACGGAAATCGAATTCGATTAAGACCGTTTGAACGTGTTAATTCATGCAGATCCACACCAAACGACACGGGAATTGGCCACACAGATGGACTGTGACCATATACCTGTCAGCACACACCTGCACCCCATGGGGAAATGCAGAAATTTTGTGCGTGGTTTCCCCACATGCTCAGCAACAACAACAAAGGCCAAAGTAGGCATTTGTACCTCCTTACTCGCTCGACACCTCGCCAATATCATCAACCCTTTTCGCCCTGACTTGTGACGGGTGACGAAAAATGGCACTTCCGGTACGAAACTATGGCTCAGCCCAAACAGAAAGGTAACATCTAGTGTGAAAAGTGAACTGCATCCACGCACGATATTGTTGTCCATTTGGTGGGAGTAAAGAGAATAATTCACTTTGAGTAGCTTCCCAGGAATGTGGCAATAAATGTTGTGCTGTATTGCGAACAACTGCGTCGACTTCAGGCGACTATTGCGAAGAATCGTCCAGGAAGACGCTATCCCGTGATTCTCCAGATGGATAACTGCAGATCCCGCACTGCGTGACTGCAACTATGACGAAAACAGTCCTTCAGAAGGTGGGCCAGCCGGTCTTGACACATCCGGCATAATCCCCAGACCTCGCGTCTTCGGACTATCATCGTGTACTGTCAAACACTGAACTTTACTTGATGATTTCTTTGCCCAGAAACCTTTGGATCTTTTGCCAAAAATGGAGTTCGCTGAATGCAGTCGTTCAGAATGGGGGAGACTGTTATTGACTAGTGTTCAGAAATTAATGGCTTCCCTGATTCGTGATTAGTGCTTAAATGGAATGGTAAGATCATCGGCATTAATTCTGCACGAAACTAATCATTTCGCCCCTGTCAAATAGAGCTCCTTCTGACGTCGTAACCGTAGCAAGAATACCTGCAGATAGCACGATTTGACTTCCAAAGAATAACCTTCAGTGATAATATTTAAATTACGGGCGTTTGTCATTTGAATAACAACAAAAGTATCTCAAGACTCTTTGAAATTTATTTATGGCCTTTAGGCATCTAAGGATCAGGCCGAGATAGGGGAGGGGAAAGGAAGCGAGAAGATGTTGACCAAGGCCTAATTTGTAGGTACCATCCCGGCATTTGACTGAGGAAAATCCCTGAAAAAAACTTAGCCAGGATGGTTCAAGAGTTTGCTCCCGACTTGAACTGCAACTATCCATAGTTGCTCCAAACGAGTCAAGTGACTTATAAATTCTAAATTAGTGCAAATGTTTTGCCTATACTCGTTGCTGAAGCATAAATAGGTTCTATTACTGGTCAATTGCTTTCGAAATTCCTGAAATATTTATTCACGAGATCAAACAAGAGAGTGAACCTGTCGAAAGAATCACCATCAGCTGGTGCATGAACAATGAAGGGAAATGTGTATATTTAAAAATGATTGTGAAGCTGGCAGACATGAGCAGGTCTATTTTTTTCACTCCACATCTTTCTGCCTAACTAAATCACTATGCAGATTTCCTTTTCGGCAAAGCATTGAAAGCTCATGCATATGTGTTGTCTTTTTGCAGCAGAAAAGGACCGCAAAATAATAACAAAAGTAATAAATAACCTTGTACTAAATATTCTCACATATTTAGTACTTTTCCTTGTAATCTTGTACTAAATATTTCTATACTTGAGGAATGAGAATAGGCAGATCGTTAATCATGTCATTCTTCTTAGCCACATTTAATAAGATTGTCTTTAGTATTTTCATTCAAGTCCCTAAAATTGGAAATATATTTCATATTTTGCGGGGAAAAGAAACTAGGGCAGTTATACACCACACACAGAGACAATTTGAGAACACACGTGAGCAATATGAGAATATTGTGATAACCTCGACCACCTAAACTTGGCCAGAGTCCCCTTACCCTCCCCTCTAACGTTTCCAGCTGCCTACTGCCTGGATCATCCATCATAATTCACCACATCATGATTATATTTAATCTCTCAATGAGTTATTGGAGTTCAATTTAATGAGTTCATGCGAAATAAAATATAAAACCTCAACTAGACGATCATTTTAACATACTTACAATCACTGAGAATAATAGGAAGAAGTTACAGCAAGTAGAAAACAAACAACACAACTTACTGATGTCTTTTCCTCTAAGACTTCTTTTCCTTTTTTGGTTAGTCTTCACTTTATTTATTTTGAGGACGTTCATATAAATAATTTGTAATTTCAGTAGTACATGTCGTTTCTACAACAGTTAGTATTGTTGACGTTCATTGTCGTGTATATTGTTTCACTACAATAACTTTATCTAGTAAACTAACAGTTCCTTAAAATATGAGCAGTGTTAACGTGCTCCTGTAGCCTAGTGGCTACGGTCCCAACTTCGGATAGTACCGAGGATGCACGCAGGTTCCAGTCCGGTTGTTATCTATACTACCTGAGGTTTTCCAGGATATACCAGAGTTTCACCGGACAATTGTCAGTATAGCTAGTACCTGGACAAAGACTTTGCTAGAGCAAATTTCGTGAAACATTGGAAATAAATTTCAACTGGTATCCGAAATGTCCTACATCCTAGAGACGGTAAAAGGCACTGTGTTCCAGACAGGAGTTGACTTATTCTTGCATAATATACGAAGTATCACAGAAATTACACTATGTAACTGCATCCAAATATACGTTAAATGATCCAAAGGCTGTTTCTAGAGTAACGACCACTGGCGCGAAAGCCTAGCGAAATTTCCTCCTACCGATCTATGTAGGAATGTAATTCGTGGGAGGAACAAACTAATTACCAATAATAACTACTATAAAGTCTATCCTTAAAGCTTGTTCTACTTACAAGTTTTTCATTTTGTTACAATATATCTAATTTGCGCAACTTCAAGTGTTCTAGTACATTTAATAGTCAAAAAATCCTAATTTAGATATCATTGTACGTACGAAAGCTTTAGCATGGATGGAAGCCATGACTTCTTCCACAATGCGTTCCGCCTTTGGACGCTTTGTTTTCATTGCGCATGTGCTTCTATAGGCAGTAGCGCTCCAGTGCTTGTGATCTAGACCAGGGGTTCAGGGACTCTTAAGTGATCCATGGATGGGTTTCAGTGGGACCGGTGGATTAAATAAAAAGATGTTTACATTTACAAAGGTGTAAGAGTTTTGAAAAACCGATTATGTTATTTGGAATTACTTTAGCTTGCATCGGGCGTGGCTTTCCTTAACAAAACGTGTCACAGGTTCACAAGTCAGTTTCTGGAACGTCATTGTGACACATTCTTTGCAATTGTGATTTACATGTCTTTGAAATAAATATCAATCAAATTTCAATAAAATACAACCTATACATCGCATGCAAAGTTGTATCTATGTTAATATGAAGGGGTCCCAGATCTTAAACGGGTATGTGACTCAAAAAAGGTTATGAGCAACTTCCATAAAAATAAATAAATTCATATAAACAATATTGGAAAATAGAATAATATTGTGAATGACGATGCGATAAAATTGTGAGGTACGTAAATCCAATCCATATTGTCCTTTTATGATGCATACATACAACTATAAATTGCGATCTCTAAATTTCAGAGTGATCATGTTTCGGTTTACATCCAAACAAAACAAAGGCCAAGTGAAAAAAGGAAATAAAGCTTTTTACTACATAACCCCGATTTAAAAGGAGCCGCTGAAATTGCATTGACTTTCTAAGCCTAAGGAGAAAATAAAGAACAAAATTCAGGAAGCAAGTTTGAAACTTCTGTTTGCGTATAATGCTATTACTGTATATCTCACCTAACGAGAAATCTTCTAGTGCCATCGCTCAGAATGAGGAATAGCGGAACTATTTGAAAAAGACATGAAATTAAAAAGAAAACTTGTAAACTTGATTTTGTATGGGTCATTTTTAGTAGCTTTGACTGCGGCCCGTAACGATTATGAATGCGATGCTAGTTAAAATTCACATCCACGCCCCAGCCGGGATTCGAACCAGGGACTAGGGGTGTTCGGAATTACGGAACATTACGGAATGAAAATCAGAATTCTGGAATCGGAATGACAATTTCTGCGATTCCGGAAATTCGGGCTGAGCCAGGGATAAGCTCAAAGGCAGGTTGACGTGTGTCGTCAGTGCTCGATCAGAAGATTGGTGACCGAGACCTAAAGCCAATAATTGTACCATGGGATCAAAATTAGACTTTTACCATAATCCAGTCTATAGAAACCAGTGGTTTAACCCCGGCGACGTTCTGGAAACGTAGTCAAACACGGAAGGTTAGAGCATAACGTGATGTTGTTTGTATGTTGAAAATTCGAAAGTGTGATCCACTTTGAATTAATTCCATCAGCCCCGACCTCTAGTGGCAACAATTCGATCGCATGTATGTAGCTCTGGTCCGAAAGTACCAGGCTTTAGTTACTGGAAAAGGGGTTTCCTCCTGGAGAACAACATGCCGGCTCATGTTGCCGCTGTGACCCGTCAAAAAATTCGAGAACTGGAAGAAATCAAACTTCCCCCCATCTAGATTGCTCACCAGACCTTGCACCTAACAATTACCATTTGTTCTGCTCACTTTCTCAGCGGCAGAACTTTTTGAAACCTAAACCAGGTTGACACTGGAATCCTGGACTTCTTTGCCTCGAAGACCACTGAGTAGTAAGGAGCCGGAATCAAAATTCTGGCTCAAAGATTGCTAAATGCTATAGAAGATAATGGATTGTACCTTGAACAATATAAGTGTTTTTAGTTTTTCGATATAAGCATTTCAATTATTTCGTTAAGAGGTCACGAACTTATGTAACATAATATCTCCTAATCAGTGGTGGAGCGTTGTAATTTTCGTAAGTTAAGTTACTTGCACACATTCTTTCAACAAACTTTCTACTTTTTATTTTCAGCAAAACTAGAGAGGTTTGCCTGTTGAGATAATCCACTTGTACTTATTGCTTTAGTATAAGACTTGACATTATGAAATTCAGAAGAACCGAGTTCTTTTATACATTACGTAAAATTGCGCATAAAGCACTTTTCCTTAACAAATAATTTTACAAGAACATAAAACTTTTCTACAAGCATACTAGTTCTAACTAGATGTGGTAACTAATTGGTAAATTTGATTAACTTTGCTGTGTTCTGAAGGCAAGCTCCTTCAGACCTTCGTTACATGAGAAATACAAAAAACTCAACACCCAATTACATCACCTCATTCTTCGCATGAAATGAGTGAGAAGGGACACAAACCCTTCTTGGTCAACCCCTTCAGTCTTCCCTAACACCCGTTATTTCCCACGTGATTGATCCTTAACACTTTTGGTCTTTACCTTCCCTCCTTCTTCCTAGACTAATTTCAGTTAGGAAACCTTTCTTTCAACTGATTCTGCAATTATCAGGAAGGGAATGTTACTTCTTTTACGCTCTCCAGCTGTGGTCATTAAAACCAGAAAATCAAATCTATCTATACTTGTTGTAATGCAACTGACGAACGCTAATCATTGACTATGTGGTTCTAAGTAAGATTTAATGCATAAAACGTGAGTCATTAGCGAAGAATTGTATTTTAAAACAAAAACGCAGGGAATTTTGAGCTGCAAATAACGTTAATCAGAACACATTTTTAGCCGACTTTAACGAAGAGGAAATGTCTATATTCGATGCTTATGTAATTTTTATTTTTATTTATGTTTGCTCTCACAGACTTTTTTTAATAATTGCTCTTATTTGAATGGGACATGCTGTGTTTTTAGAAGAAGTTCTCACGGTGGTCCAGTTGTAGTATTTTAAAATAGATATAGCAAAGGGAAAAACTATTTCTATAACAACAACTCATTGTCAGCTATTGGATTTGTGATTGCAATGACTCCTATCTACTTATGCAGCCCATATGACACTTAGATGATTTAGATTGGACTTAAAAAGGATTTGATTAGATAACAGCATAAAAAGGGATTTGATTGGATAATTGCATACAAAAGGGACTTGATTAGATAATATCAATATAAAGGATTTGATTATATAATTACATACAAAAATAATTGGATTATATAATTGTATATAAAAAGGAAAAAAGTTAAAAAGTCCACTGAAGAGTAAAGAATGGTGAAGTTTAGTTACTTAATAAATACCTATCTGCTTTCTAGAAGTAGATTTAACAGATGTTAAAAATATTTTCCTGTGTTATCATAACTTGAATCCACGAAGATTATTAAATATTTAATTAATAAATAAGATTTCCTAACCACTGTCTTCATCTTTTATTAAATTATTGGTTCCTTTCTGAAGACAGCTTAAGTTTTTTCCTCTCAAATCATATTTTTGATAAGTATAGAAAGAAGTAAGTAAATTTTTATCGTTTAAAGCGCCAGAAACAGACTTCCACAGATATTTTCTTAAGCAACACAAGAGTGATCCCAACTTCTGATTATACATTTATCTTTACATCAACCTTACTTTGCAGTTACGTCAGAACAAACCCATTAACACAAAATTCTAAACTTCTTACTCCGGTTTTGTTTTGAATAACTGTTACGTGAAATAAATATTAATTTAGGTCATTAAAGCGTAACAGAATCGTTGGCAGTTATACAGCCAACCAAATACAATTTGCTTTTTTACCTGTTACTTCTGTTCTCCGCGCCGTCAGCCCACAAGTGCAAGAACCGGAGTCTACAAGCTTTTGTTTTTAATGCTGAATACACCTACGCAAATTTAACATTGAACAGGAAAAGATATGCGGCCCTCAAGAGGGTGGACAGAGCAATCGAAGTAGGAAAAGGCAACGTAACGAGTTGAATAATAAAACTGGGTCATTTCCACGTCAAATCATCCAGAAAAATATAAAATCAGATTTCGAAAAACTTTGACACAAAGCATCTTTGGGTCTTGCTATGACAAAGTACAAAATTTTAAATCACTCTTTCCAGACTTACAGGGTTCAAAACAAGTGGTATTTGCTTTAAAATGTCACTTTCCATGGCAATCAATCTTCAGCCATAGCTACACAACATATTAAATATATCACTAACTGAAAAAAAAATTCAGGTTTTCTTTATTTGTTTTTGAATACAATAAAATAATGATAATAATGCAGCAACGTAGTTTGGTGTAATTTTGTTGCGAAATCATTTTCAATACGGAAAAAATAATTTTGGCACAAAACAGGATATATATCAGAGCCGCGGTGGGTTAATGCATGACCGATCACCACCGGTGCTTAAGGTCGTCGGTTCGATCTCTGCTCGTGCTATGTGGGCTTTGTGGTGTTCAGACACCATGTGCTTTGTTTTCTCTGAGTCCTCCCGTTTCCTGCCACTTTCTTTATTCCACCAATCTTCCCATCCTGATCCATTCGACCTGAGCCAAAGTTGCCTTAAAAATTCAAATGGTATATATATCAATCATCAAGATCCAGAAAGGTGCAACTCGAAATCGAATGAAATTTTAGAAATTAAAATGAATGTTGTTTCTTACCACAAGACAATGGACTTTGGCTAACACAAGGTAATTATCCCGAATTATACTAGGAACGTTCATAAAGCTGATATTTTCATACCAACCTGACATTACTACGAATAATAATTAAACGATATTCGAATTTGAAATTAATTATAGTCTTTAGGTATCTCAGGCTCAGGCTGGAAAAAGGTGGGAGAGAGGCTGTTGGAAGGTAGCCTATTCAGTAGATACCATCGCGGCATTTGCCTGGTATAATAGGAATAACCCTGGAAAACCTCAGTCAGGATAGATGGCCACTGGGATCATTTCCAAGACCTTCCGATTACTAAGCCATCTCTCTACCAACTGAGTTACGGCCGCTCCGTCAATGATATTCGAAAGCAAGCTGGGTGCTGGTTATATAATAAATCCAAGCATCTCATGAGAAGAGCCCTGAATCCATATTTCTTATAAAAATATTTAAAATTAAATTCATTACTTATGACTTATCTAACTCGTATACTTGCTGTAATTTCCAACTATTTCTTTTGTTAGTATTTTGTAATTTTTTTATTTCGCCAAGTATAGTAGCATGCAACAGGAAGAGGGGGGAGTTTATGCGGTCAGTTATTATTGGTTTAAGGCAGCGGTTCTCAAAGTGTGCTCTGCGGAACTCTGGGGCTCCGCGACACTGTCCGTGAAAAATCCTGGTATCGCCAACAAAGATTCCCAAATAATCGGTTAACTTCTCCCCTTTCGCCATGGAGTGACTGTTCATTCTATTTGCTTCAAATCACGTATTAATGGTATTCAGCGAAATTTTCCAACCTGAACAAAGTAGAAGTTACATCAACTCAATCTGATTTTCAAGGCATCAATTTAATCATTAAAAATAGTAAGTATATAGAAAACACCACAACGAAGGGAAAGTGACTATCCCCTTCAACACATGACTACGAAGAGACAAGAGGATCCATAGTGGAAGAAAGTAATACATATGCTGAAATGGAGACATAGAGCGCTGCCTCAAGCAGAATACGCAATTGCGTAAATAAGAAACATAAGTGAGATCAAAGTTACCTTTCTTTTTCGTTTGTAGACGCTTACAGCCACCCATGTTTGTTTTCTTGCCGGAAAATTCCATATTTCCTGCTGAACTGTGTCGTCATTTCGAATACAAACATTCCGAGTACAAAAATAAAGAATTCAGTTATTTTTAGCGCAAACGTGATGAATTAATAAAGACTCAAAAACCTTCAGGCATTGAAAACGAGAGGGCAACTGAGGCATCTTATCTTTTTGCTACCGAATACCTCAATCCGGGAAACCCACGCAATAGCAGACACATTAATTAAATCCTGTGCTGTTGACTTGGTTAAGTGTGTATTGGATGAAAATTCAGCCAAACAAATTTCTCTCGTTCCTCTCTCGAACGACACAGTGTCTCGACTAATTAAAGATCTAGCAGCTAATATGAAGAATAAGCTAACCCGTCGTCTCAAGTTCAGTGATCTTTCTCTTCAATGAACAAATCTACTTAAGTGACATGACTGGTGGTACTTCTTTATTTGTGCGATACGTTTACCAAATTCACTAGATGAATTGAACCTTTTGTGTGAACTATTGACATCTAAAGCGACAGATGATGAAATATGTAAGCTCCTAAATACATTTTTTGAAGAAGATGGCATATCGTGGTATTAGTGTTGCTCACGAGAACAAACGAGTCGAAGAAATGTCTATGGAAAACGAAATGAGACAGAACTCTGTTGTAATATGTAATATACATATCTACGAGATGAAAATTTTCTAGACAATACATTTTTTCGAGACGAAACAACATAAATCTCGTCTCTACGTGGGATAGATATATTGACGTTTACACAGACGGTACGACTGCAATGGCTGAAAAACAGTGTTGTTTCACGAATCAAATTGGTTGCAAAAACTAAAGCAACAGCCACTACATTCTTCACTGGCATGCAATACTTAAAACTTTTCTTGACGATGCTGTGAAAATAGTCAATTTTATAAAACCTAAGTCGCCGAATGCACGACTATTCAAGATTTTATGCGAAGATATGGGAAGTGTTCCATGGGATATGGCACATTGATCCATTGACAATTGCGATGGTTATCACGCGGGAAAACTCTGATGAATCTGTTTGAAATAGGAGATGAAGTGCGCGTTTTCCTAATTGATAATCGTTCCTGTTTCGAAGAAAAGCTGAATGACGAACGATTAAGCTTGCATATTTAGCGGACGTATTCTCGAAAACCAACGAAGTTAATCTAGCTCTTCAAGGAAAGAACACAACTGTTTTCATAGCCTCTGAATAAAATTCTTGCATTCAAAGAAAGTTGAGGTTCTGGATTTCATATGTTCCAGACGTCGAACTTGATATCTTCTGGAATAACTTCCTGGAAGATCACGAAGAAACCACTCTTGAAGTTGACAACATTTTCAAATAAATTATCCAGCAGCTGAAAGAAATCAGTGAAGCCCTCACGCAGTACTTTCCAAAGGCAACAATCCGTTATACGTTAAAGTCAAGCCTCGAATCGTAAAAGAAAGAGACTACTAGAATATCATCGATTTGACATCTGACTTTACAGAAAGGTTCGTTTTAGTACATTGCCAATGCACGAATGCATTACCAAGACACAATACCCAAATTTAGCACAGAACGGAATTAATGTCCTATTTCCCTTTGTTAGTACGCATCTGTGCGATACTGGTTTTTCAGCTTGTTTCCACAAAAACGGAGTATTGCAACGGACTAGATGCTGAGCCTGGCATACGACTGTAACTCTCTTCTATAAAGTCCGATGAGGAAGAGCTTGGTATGAGGAGGAAACAACTGTATTCGTAGTATTGAGGTGGGCAAATCAATATTTTTATATTAGGCAAAGTTGTCGTGCGTTTGTATATTTTCTTTGTTCTTTGATTGTTATTGTTTTTGTTCGTGAAGAATGCCAGAATATTAGGAAAACTCAAGGTGTTGCTTTTACAGTTGATTGAAACCAATTTCTCTCAGTAGTGAACTTCTCCACTGGATATGTATCATTCTTTTCTGGGCTGATTTTGCAAATTTTGTTCCTCTGTGACCACTCTGACGAGACTAGATTAAGAAGTAGCGATCAGGGAGTTAAGATACCATCCAGGCATTCGACTGAGGAAAACCCTGGAAAACTTCAGTTAGGATGGCTGGCAGCAGGGCTGAACTCGCGTGGTTCCCCATTCCTGAGCCGGGGTCTGCTGAATTGGACAATGAGGTTGGGTCATTGACTCGTATGCGAACAAAATCTTTCACATTGTAAATAAAATAGGACCTAGCGAAATTTGTTGGGCTCCGCAGACTAGTATTTGGATTAAAAGGGCTCCGTCGCCCAAAACGTTTGAGAACCACTGGTTTAATGCGATCCACAATTTGCAAAAGGTTCGAAATCACTGCTATAGACCGTGAAATATATTGGCTTCTTTGTTTGCATTGATACGCAGTTTACTCGGAAGTTAAATATATATTAGCAGATCCTTCAAGATCAAAAAGCGGTAAGTCCTTCAAGGCTAGTTTACCTCTCTCTGCTAATTCCGATCTTGCTCTTTCTATTTTCCCTAATTTTCGTACTTTCCTATATTAGTAACTTGCACTAATCTAAGTATGATTATTGAAATATGGTTACACAAAATTTGAACTTTGCCGTGGACAAAGAACGTTCCGAAGAACTGAATGACGTTCAAAGTATACCACAGTGGTCCAAAAGTCAATCCGTGCCAAAATTCAAATTTTCGACTGTACAATCTTGGAAATTTCTTTTACATATTTATTTGAACAACTAGTTGGAGTGTTAGATCAGGATATTTTAATACCCATAGGGTCGTTTCCATCGTTTTTCCAGGGGTATCCAAACTAAGAAGTCATATTTTGTTCGATATTAAAACTAAAACAGAAAGTTTCTAACTACGCTAACAATTTATAAAGTTGAATAAGCTATATAATATATGTATTTTCTGTACTTTATTTATTAAGCTATACATAATACATTTTTTCTGTAAATACTTCTGTAATTTTGTCTGTCATGGTTTATACTTACATAGACCCACAAAATGTTTCGCACACAATAGGGTCAACTTACTTACATCAAAATGTCCCTAAGAATACACGTAACAAGCTTCTTAAAGAACATTTTGTGGACCCGTGTGGATGTGGATGTGGTGTGTAGATATTGTTTTTCTGTACTTCTGCACGCCTAACAAGTGCCACCCTATACACATGGAAACCAATGGTATCGACAAATGAGACTGGAAGAAACCCTGCGTATGTTTTAATAAACCAGACATAGCAACTGGTATCACAATGGTTATTGGCTGTATCATAAAAATGTTTCCCACTATTTTGCAAGCCCTATCATGTGACTATGATAAATGAGACAGCTTTAAACTTGTTACAAGATCCCACCTGCCTTCTTTTCGCCTCCAGATGTTTGTAGTTTCAAAACTATGCAAGTTTTTACATTTCCAGTATCTTCTTAATTCAGTCTGAGATATTTATTCTTCACTTATTATTTGTAAATACCCTGTACATTTACTTTTGTTTCAACTTTGTCAATATTTGATAATGAAACCAGAATATCAAGTACACTTTTCACCAAACAAGATAACACATTACCTTAAAATATTGTAACAATTAAATCGTAATATTACTACATTCTTCTGCTAACAAAGTAGGTGAGGTTAACAAAGCGT
>JAGDQP010032718.1:0-21119 GCA_022664845.1 Lepisma saccharinum | reverse complement strand
TTGCATCCTATGGTCCGGATGTTGTTCCCGGACAATGACGCCATATTCCAGGATGATAATGCACCCATTCACACAGCTGGAGTTGTTGCAGCGTGGTTTGAGGAACATCGGGATGAAGTTCAACACCTCCCCTGGCCCGCCCAATCCCCAGATCTCAACATAATTGAACATCTGTGGTCCATCTTGGAAACACGACTCCGGCGACGATTTCCACCTCCATCCTCTCTCACAAAACTGGCCGATGCCCTGCACGAGGAATGGTGTAATATTCCACTTGCTACCATTCACGACCTCTATGCCTCCATCCCACGTCGCATCAAGGCTGTTCTGAAGGCGAAAGGTGGCCCGACACCATATTTATCTGGTAAGTTGCAGTTTCGTTCAGGTGTTTCCATTATTCTGATAAGCATCTGTATATATATATATATATATATATACAGGGTGGACAATTTATCTTGATCAACCTCTATAATGGAGAAACCGAAAGAGGGAAAGAAGTGAAACTTTGCATGAAGGAACGACATGAAGGGGGACAGCTTTTTATGTATTAGACAACAACACCCAATGAACAGTGTTGCCAAGCCAATATAAACTTATATTTCTTTAAATGGAATGGCCTAGATTTTATTTCATAATTGGAATGAGCAATGAAAACAAAGGCGAAAGAGATGGCACTCGCAGTTCAGGGTTGCCAAGTTTTCGAGAAATAACGATAAAAATGTGTAAAATTGAATGTCTTTTTGCACACACTGTGAGTGGCATACAAATTCTCTGAGTACATGAAATGAAACACTGGTAGGTGCTCTTTAAATTGACTCGAAGTTTAGAAAGGTGAGGTCAACAGTGTTGACACAGCACAAGAAAAAAAATATGAGTTTGGAAATGGTGTAATAACTCAGAAAAAATCACTATTACATTATGATTTAAAAGTTATAGGGCAAGTCAATATGACATAAAGAACATTGTAACATTGATTTGAGATCGATAAGTCAAATACTTACCGAGATATCAGGTACTTTGTAAAAGCTGAGAATTTTGCGTTGTAAAAGATGGCAACTGTGTTTCAAAATTCCCTGTTTTCCCTTTCCTTTTTGAAATCAGAAAGAAGTAATGAATACTAAATAAAACACCAAGAACTAAACATGCAACTCCTATGAGTCCTTCAAACTACTAAGTATGTCTATGTAGCATAAATAAATCGTGTTTAAAGTGAAAATAAATTACAATTAAAAACTTACATAAATATTAAACACGACTACGTGTACTTTCAGCCCGTAAATTATTGCAACGTTTTCTTTTCCCTTTGTTAGTTTGTTCTGATTAAATTATTTGTTAATAGACGGTGCTAGCATAGCCCAACTAGTGACATCTATTATCTTCTGTATGAAATATGTGAACTTGAATATCAATACCGTCTGAATAACAAAACGAATACGTACAGATTTGATGTAAATCAGATGGATTCAATATTTTAGAGTTTTCGTTTTTTTAATATCCATATTTGTAATGATCATCAATAGCAATGCGATTACAAATAAGACACAGAATAATTTACTTTACTAAATCTTAAAACTTCCTGTGATCGGCAAAATTTGATTTCCAACTACTTATACTACATGCAGAGTGCGAATTACGGCCGGGGATGGGGGATGATAATTTCGCTCTGGAATGTACTTATCCCTGGCTGCTAACTAGAATACACTATCGCAGAGGGGATGATAATTTTCCCCTCTAACACGATATAGCTTTCTTTTCACGTTTGATACAGATAATATACTTTTTTTTAATGTACACACTTTAGTTGACATAATATTTACAGTTTGACATATAACTCAGCTAAGAGTGGTACCATCGAGTTCTATTAGTATATTTATGTTGTTTATTTTAGTATATTAGTGAGTACAACATTATTAACTCAGAGTGCTCTGTGCTGACTCGATCTGTCAAGAATGATCGTGGTGAGTGTTAGTGGAAACATCTTGCCATTATCATCAATTAAGTACAGTTATCTATAAAGAAAACAATATTAGATTTCATAGAGTTGCTTAACTTAACAGAACAAACAAACGTTATGTAAAGCTATCCTCTGTTTGATACGCACGGGCCGTGAACGACGCATGCGGGATGTGAAGGTAGTGCCTCACGTATTCTCGACCTACCGTGCGAAAAATGTCTCCGGGTTTGAACTCGGGCCACCCGATTCGTAGTCAGACCCGCTAATGTCCGAGCCATGGCGACTTATCCTACGTTGTGTAAATATTGTTTAATTTAAGTTGTTTGCACTCCAGTACTATGAAACGATCAGTGCAAGACATCGTAAGTTACTTCACTTCTATTTCGAAGAAAGATCAAAGTGAATCTGGAGTTACGAACTATTGAATAGCTCCAAGTCTTAGTAGCAACAGTGAATGTTACAAAAATAGCAGCATTAATAAAATTGAAGAGACAGAGGTTTCTAAAGTAACGTGCACAGGTGGTTGTGTTCCAAAGAAAAGATGTAAGCAATAGCAAAATTCGAAGTCTTGGCTGACTTGCAATGAGACTGGTAATGTGAAGGGCCCGTTATTCCTTCCCGAGCTAAAATTCCGTTCCCCAGGGTTTCTCCGTTGGTATTCGCTGCCGTCTGTCGAGAATGAGTGAAACCAATTGTAAGCGCCACCTAAACGAGGGTCAATTGTAAGATCATTTGACTGTGTACGTTTGTTTCGCAGTAATTGTAGTTTTTGTATTTCGTGAACATATACCAAGGACTGCAGTTTTACCATTCGTTTAAGTAGTGTGTAATGAAGGTTGTTTATTTTTAAGATGTTTATGTAAAAGACCATGAGAGGTAGCATAGTTATTATAATAGGCTGCCATATTTGTTACATTTACTGGGCCGAATTCCGCCTCCTAAGACTAAGACATTTCCAAATTTCGTCCCAGAGATGAAATTTGGAACAATACTAAGAATTGGAATCTTGTACAGCATTTTTCACTTGTATCTTTGTCGATGAGTAAGCGAAAGGAATGGAATAAAGAAGCAATAATGCAGGCCATAACATCAGTTAGAGAAAAGAAGATGGGATACAAATTGGCAGTAAAGACTTTTAATGATCCTACATCCACCTTGAAAGATTACGTCAAGTCTGGAATTCCAGCTGAAGATTGTGCTATAGAAACAACTGCACGTAAAAATATTCTGACGAACAATATTGAGAAACAGTTTGTTCCTTATTGATAGGAAAAGAAATCTAATTTTTGTGGGCTAACGCTTTCAGATCTCAATTAATCGAATGAGAATAACGTCTTCTCAATGAGAAAAACTCTTCTTAGGGTGCCATGAAGTGTGCGTATCTATCGAAATTGAAAATATTTTTATCTGTGACCAGTGGCGTCATTTCAGTTTCTGCTTGAGTGGGGCAAGATTCTTTTGGCGCATCCTACTTCATACTTCCAAGCGTAGTCCTTACTTCATACTCTGCATATACGTAATCAGTGATTTCGCCAGACCCCTCTGTCGGAGTGTCACCCCTCAAATCCTTGAGAGCACTCCAACTTAAAATATAGTGTCAAAACTCGAGAGAAACATGCAAAACTCAAGTTATACCCTCCCAATTTCGACTTGACATCTTCCAAACTGAAAAGCCTGGCGGAATCCCTGTACGTAATTCATATGCATCTTTTCGCTGTTAATATGATAAAGCTAATTCAAACCGGTAAGAATAAAAATAAAGTTTTTCTTAATGAAAAATTCTGCGTTCCTAGTGCTTTTGGCAGAAGTGGGTGATGTAAACTGTTGGGGATGTAAATACAGAGCCGAGAGCACTGGTTGCCAGCTGCTTAGCGTGGCGTATTGGCTAGCGAAAATGCACGCCGCACAGGGTTTCTCGGCGATCCAATGCAGACGTAACGCACACTTATTCTTGAGCGGTACCAATATGAAAGGAAAAGGGTATATAAACGTGTTCACAGAAGACGAAGATAAACGCTCGATATAAAAACGCACAATAGATAAAGATAAAAATGCTTCTTAAAACCTTTTTCTCATTTTCGATGTTTTGTATGATATCGGTGCCAAATTAATCACTATAACAGACAATTAAATTCACTAACCCACATTGCGTTGCGGCTTACAAGTATTATTTTAGTTATAAATTTAGTTCCGAACTCCTAAAATGTCGAAATTGAAAAACATAATGGTGCTTTCCTTTTAGTGTGTTCATATCGGTTTAACTTGTCTTTTTTAAGAAGATTATTTTACGTTTTAGTGCCTTTATGTTCTCAAATTCAGGGGGAGGCAATTACCCCACCCTTTCCTCCCTAAATGATGCCCCAACTGTCTGTCATAGTTGTCAGTATGTGTAACCTCAAAATGTCAATGTTCACTGAAAATGAAGATTGACAATTGAGACTAGAGCTAATAACTCCATCTTTACTTCATTTCATTTTTTTGCTTTCTTTAACAAATACTTTCTTAATTTTATATATCCAACAGTGCTTTCATACTTTATTACCACTCAGTTATCGTAATAAACAATTTTCTAAGTAATAATAGTAAGTGAAGTTGCAAGTAAAAAACAATATCAGGTACTTTTTCCTCCTCTGGAAAGATAACCTAATTCGCACACTGACAACACATCAATCAACCATAAGCGTATCGATTACAAAAAAAAAGTAGTTTAATTAAGATTTGATATTAATGTTACAAGATCATTAAATTTTATCGTAAGATTTGAAATCGCTCTCAAGACTTTTTCCTAATCAAAAATTAGCTGGCTCTTACAGAACTGTCGTGTAATCACTCTTGCTCTTCAAGACAGAGTCGCATTGAAACGTGCCACCATCTATACGCTCTTGTTGGAACTCCTGAAACGTGCTGTCATCTATACGCTCTTGTTGGAACTGCTAATTAGTACATGGCAAAAATTGAATCGGGAGGCAGTTACTTTGATGTCAATAGTCCTTAATGCCAATAGTTCAAGTGATTTAATGCATCAAATGTTCAAAATGATGTCCTTCGACCCCGATGCACTTTCGAATTCGTTGAAGAAACGATTGGTGTGTACGTAAAATAAAACATCTCTCAACATTCACACACGCATTACATATTTGCTCCTTCATGTATTCTTGAGTCGTTTTAACATTGAAATAATCTTCTCTTTGAGATAACCAAATAGGAAAAAATCTGGAGCTGTTAAATCAGGAGATTGAGCTGGCCAATGGACTGGACCTCCGCGCCCAATCCAACGACCATTATATTTGGTATTTAATACTTCTCTTACAGTTCGTGCAGAATGGGCAGGGCAACCATCATTCTGGTACCACATATTGTTTCTCACTTCTAATGGTACATCTTCCAGTAGTAAGGGTAACTCCTCAATTAAAACATTTCTGCCTTTAATGTACCATTGAAAAAAAAGGGTCCAATTATTTTGTCCACCAAAATTGAACACCAAACATTAACTGGCCATGGTGTCTGATGCTCCACTTGTGAATCCACCAATGTGGATTCTCCACTGCCCAATAATGCATGTTATGGCGATTTACTTCACCATAATTAGTAAACGTACATTCGTCAGAAAATAAGACGAACATAAAAAAGTAGTTTCGAGTTCGAATTTTCTCTTCAGCCCATGTACAAAATAATACTCTATTCACAAAATCGTCAATATGTAATTCCTGATGTAACGACACGTGATAGGGTTGAAATTTGCGTTGTTTCAGTATACTTAATACAGTGCCTTTTGATATTCCTGCGTTTATACATAAGGTTCGAGTACTCATCTGGGGATCTGAATTCACTGCAGCTAATACTGTATGATCTTCGTCGGTAGCTGTTTTCCATCTATTCTGCTTTCGGGGCCTAACACTTCATTCTTCGGAAAGTTGTTTAATGACTCTTGAACATGATATCCTAGATGGAGTTCTCCTACCAGGAAAACGTTCGGCATACAAAAGAATTGCCTGTTGAATATTTCTTTGTGATTCTCCATAAATTAACACAATGTCAATCTTTTCTTCTAAAGATAAAATCTCTATTTTGCATTCAGTAACAACAGATTAATACGATTACGATATTTACATTGAGTGGAATCAGTGACACATGCAAATGTTTCATGTGGAACAAAGCACTGCAGCTAATGCAAAAATGTAATTACTAGCAGTTACAGAGAAATGGTTTAGTGGCTGTTACTATACACGCTCACTAAACAAAACAAAACGGTAAATAAAACACGAAGATTAACTTCGTTTGGGATCGAACCAAGGACCCTTTGCGCAAGAGTGGAACGTTCTACCACTTTTTTTTTTTATTTCTCGAAAATAATGCAAATACATTACCTCTTACATACAAAAGTACATAAACACTCTAGCAACTGAATAGCAGATTGCCATTAATATATTGCCCTATGATAGTTGGCATACATTTTGATTCGACATTCGGGTGAGAGTTCAAAAAATCTTAACAATAAAGTATTTTTATACAAGTCAACAGAATCAGTATACTTTAGGTCCAATATAATATACAAAGTTGTAGCTCTTAACCAAATTAAAAATTTACGTTTTGTTGGAGGAAAATATTTGTAGCAGGGAAACGAAATGAGAGTATGAAAGTCCAAACTATGAGGAGGCTGTCGGGTAATCCTACCAAAAATAGTTAAATATTCCTGCCAGATTGCACCAACTTGATTACATGTGGTAAGTTTATGTTGAATAGACTCTTCGGCGCCACATACTTGACATTTGCTATCCTGAATAATACCATATTTATATAATAAGTCACCGGTGGGATAATTGTCATTAACAATAAAAAAAACCAGGTTTGATGGAGAGAAGGTTCGTTTCTTAATTGCGCTAGAGTGGACCAAATCAGAGGTCACTGATGTATTCGAAATTTTTCAGTAATTCTCACAGACAAATTTTGTTTCGTTACAAGTTCGTGATACAAATGTTTGGTGGACAGATGTTCTATTTCTTGTTTGTTAATCAATGCATATGCGATATCTAAAAAAATTTCGTTTAGGTACGGAAGGAGGTGCCTCCATTTATTCATGTCCACCGGCGCCGTTAACTCTATTAAAGATAATACATTTTGAAAAAGACCATATGAAAAATTTTCAGAGAAAGCACAAATTATTTGTAAAGTACGATGTAATCTGAGAGCATGCCCTTGTATTTGTGGGTTTTTCAATTGTAAACCACCTTCTGCATAAGGAAGGGTTAATTGTTGTCGCTTAATGCGTAACGGAAAGCCTTGCCACAAAAAATAACCGATCATTTTGTTTACTTTAGCCCAAAACAGATTAGAAAAAGGTAATATTTGTATCCAGTAATAACATTTACTGAAAACAAAGGAATTAACAAAATTCACTTTGTCAATAATAGTATTGAAACTGAACTTATGATTAAGGAGAACGGAACAGATTTTGCCAATTACATGTGACTCATTGAGCTTTATCGTTGTCTTAATATTATTTGACCAAAAGAAACCCAATATTTTATGTTGTGTAGTCATAGAAAAAAAGTGGCGATAATCATTGATCTGGTCCTCCTTAAAGTACAAAATTTTGGATTTAGTGAGATTAAGCTCGATACCTGCTACTTGTTGATACAGAAAAAACAAATTTTTAATGTTAAACATTTCTTCTGGCGACCTAATTACAAAAGAAATGTCATCAATATATGACATCAGTTTAAAAGTACCAGAATTACATGAAATACCTTGGAGCATAGAATAGGCTTTCAGAATAAAGGGCGCTAACGCAACCGTAAAGAGGAAGGAACTTTCGGTGCCACCTTGAGAAATGCCTTTCTTCATTTTAAAACCAGGGGAGATCCGGCCATTCAATCGTAATTTAATTTGCCTATTGGTATACACAAGGGCGATGATATTTACCAAAGAATCTGGTATTCCTAAGGCTTTTAACAAGTGAAATAAATATTGATGCGAAACTGAGTTAAATGCAGAACGGAGATCAGTACTTAGAACAACAAAATCTGCATTGGTATTTAGAGTTTGAAAATGAATGATGTCTCGGAATTCCTTTAACAAAATATGGAGGGGTGTGGAGCCACGAAGACCCCCCTGTACCTTATGAATTAGTTTTTCAGAATATTCCATTAATCTAAGCGTTATACATTTTAAAACCAACTTAATATCTAAATTAGTTAAACTAATCATGCGTAAGGAGTCAAAAGACGCCTGTCCTGGTGTTTTTGGAATCAAAATGGCCAAAATATTAGTGAATTCATGAGGTAAAGTGTGTGCTGTCCACAACTCATTGAATACTTCACATAACGCCGGCAGTAGTAAGTCACTAAATGCTAGATAAAACTGTTTATTTAACCCATCGAGACCACCGACCGAATGTGGGTTAAGTGTCTTAAAAACCTGACGAATTTCGGGAAGAGTAAAAGGTTGTTGAAGATAAGTTTGGTCGTCCAGTGTTAAGTGGGAGGAAACGAAAGAGATAAAATCATTATGGGGGTTATATGTGGTGTCCTGTTCAAAAAATTGCTGATAACTGCTAAATACCTTGTTGTACACATGTTCTTTTTCATAAATTATCCCATCAGTATGCAAATAGGAATTTAAAAAACTAGATTTTGCCCTTTGTTTTACTTTTTTAACGTGCAAAATATTGGGTATTTGATTGGCACCCTCCTTACTGAGTCTACTTCGCTCTATGAAACCAATATTTTCCTTTCTGTGTAAGGAAAGGATCTGTGCTTGTATAAATTTTATTTTATGCAAAACGGGTTCACCGTTTTGTAGCTGCAGTACATAGTCTTGCAGAATGCGATAATAATAATAAAACCGTTCTCTGGTTATTTGTCTTTGTTGCCGCGTAAATTCCTTAATAACATACACTAATTTCTTTTTACAATAAATCCACCAATCCATTAAGGATAACATTTTACCTTTTCGTAATAATAATTGTTTCCAAGTTAGTTTGATTAAAGCATGAAAATCATCATTTTCTAAACACAAATTTGAAAATCGCCACACAAAAGTTGGGCGGTAGTGTTTGATAGAAGGCATCTCAAGTTTACATATTACTGTTAAATGATCAGAAAAACAAGTCTGTATTAATTGAATATCTTTCAGCCCATCCGCCAACTGTTTGGATACATAAATTGCGTCAATTCGGCTTTTACTGTTGGACGTATGAAAGGTATAACCTTTGTGATCTTTTTTTAAAAACGGCCATACATCAATTAACTCAAAGGCTTTAATAAGTTGATTTAGGCTATCACTGTAATTATTACCGGGAAAACTATCATGATGAAAAGCAGAGGAATTCATATCTCCCATACAAACAATAGGCATGTTTTTATAACCTATAAAAGTAGCCAGCTCTTGTGAAAAAAAACGTTCCCTTGTAAGCCGATGCTGGGATCCAGAGAAAGCATAAACATTAGAGAAAACAACATCATTACAACAAAAAGAGAGGATCCGACCACTGGGATGGTACCGTAAGTCGGTAACAGCCAGGTCTTTCCTTGCTAAGACCCCGACCCCCTGACCTGTATCTTTGATTGTATTTTTATAATAATCATAATTAGAAATCTCAAGATCTACATTTCGAATATCTTGAAGATGTAAGATATCGATACCAAAATCCTGGATAAACTTTTGTATAGCTTTACATTTAGTAGTAGAAAAACTTGTACAGACGTTGACTGTAGCATATGTGTAGGTTTGTGTTATATTACAAACACGCAAAATACTGGTATCTCTGTTGCACAAACAGAGAGAAGAAAAAAGGAAAAACAGTAGCACACGAAAAACAACTTGAACAGACAGTTTAGCTGCTGGAGACATTCCGTCTGTGGTGTATACACAAAACGCCTGCAGCTATTAACGTTCACTGATAACCTAAGTTCACTCCGGTTCCTCCCTCCTTTCTCCTTCGAGAGGAGGCACAGAACGGCCTCGTAACCTGTAGTGACGTTGACTCGTCACGGAGATCGGTATTTGACCTTCATCCTGTTGCTTCTTTTTTTTAATTGTCACTAATTCGGAAAGGAAAGTTTCGCCAGTATTTCGCTTTTTTTCATGTTTGTCACGAGAAAAAACTTGACTACTAGATGGTAAAGAACAAGAAAAGTGATCGGCTTTTTCTTCTACATCCATGAGTTGTTCAAGGGAAACGAGGTTAGTTTGAAAATCGTCAGTGGGGAGTTCTATGTCCACAGTAGGATTTACGTTCACAGTAATACCCAAAGGAATTGGGGCATGTTGAGTTTCACAAACTTGGAGGGCCAGTTGTTCAGTAGAACGTTCGAGAACACTTACCTCGTCCTGCTTATCATCAAAAACCGCACCGGCAGCGTTCGCATGTACCTGCTCGGCATTCTTCCTGTCGGCGAACTGTTGCGTGGAAATACTTTTGGAAACTGCAGGAGGTGGTTTTTCGTTGTCAAGCGGTTGACTGGAAGGAATGACGTCCAAATCTTCGGGCATCGAATTTGTTTTTCGTAAACTGCCTAACACTGGAAAACTGGTCATATCTAAATGAAACTCACTGTTATTGAACTGGTTAATCGGCTTTCGTACAGAATGGGCTGTTGCTTGCTCATGTTTACGTTCGGTTTTAGCTTTGCATTCGGCTACAAAATGCCCCTCTTGACCACATCGAAAACATTTATTGGCATTGCCAACATGAAAAGCTAACACTCTAAAACCAAAAATGTGTAAGATCGGTGGAACCTGTTTTTTTAACTCTGAAAAAATCACTTTGCGCTTGCCCGAGTACACTTGCAGGGGACATGGGTGCCTGTAGACATCCTGTATAACTTTGACCACTGTCCCATAGGACTGCATATAAAATGCCACTTGTTGATCACTGACGTCCAAAGGTAAGGGATGTAAAGTAATGACCGTAGTTTGTTCATTAACTAATGACACCGAAATGGGATACGTTTGGTCGTCAGCATGAAACTCCACTTGCCGATTACAACTCTGCACTAACTTCTCAGCTAAGACCAACGAAATCACTCGAAGGAATACCGATTTGGTATAGGAATCCACCTCAAGACTCACAACGTTATCGGTAGATAAGTTAAATAGCTTAACAAGCCAATGTTGCAAATCCAAAATGTCAGGTTTTTTAGGATAAGTAGAAAAATCAAAGCGTAGCGTATTTTGACGAAAAAGCTTTTTTCGTTGCCCTTCTTGACTAGTAGTTGCCATACTGCTTAGTGCTAATAAGCCACTCGAAAAATGGAAATCACTATGTTTGCTTCAACGATTTAGAAACTATGTCAAAAAAAATAAACGTACGTAAGAAATAAAACAAAGAACACACAAGAGAGGTATGGAACCCCAAAGTTGCTAGACACACCCCGAACTGGGCCTTTGCGTTTGCAGGAGCTTGCACTTCGCGCTCCACTCCACACGAGTGCTGAACACCTACTGACTGAGCCATTTCTGCACATGTTCTCTAATCATCTATTACTTGCTAAGTAAACATAAGACTAATATTTACATTATTTAGTCTATTTTCACAGCCAAAATGCACTAATTACATAAAAGAATCAAACTATCACGTTTGTTCAATCTGAATAACAGAAAAAACACATATTTGCATCGAATTCTATTATAATAGAACTAAAATAATATAAAAAATGCGATAAGCTGTTATTTTTTCCCGTTCACGCAAAAGAAAGGGAAAACAGGGAATTTTGAAACACAGTTGCCATCTTTTACAACGCAAAATTCTCAGTTTTTACAAAGTACCTGATATCTCGGTAAGTATTTGACTTATCGATCTCAAATCAATGTTACAATGTTCTTTATGCCATATTGGCTTGCCCTATAACTTTTAAATCATAATGTAATAGTGATTTTTTCTGAGTTATTACACCATTTCCAAACTCATATTTTTTCTTTTGTGCTGTGGCAACACTGTTTACCTCACCTTTCTAAACTTCGAGTCAATTTAAAGAGCACCTACCAGTGTTTCATTTCATGTACTCAGAGAATTTGTATGCCACTTACAGTGCGTGCAAACAGACATTCAATTTTACACTTTTTATCGATGTTTCTCAAAAACTTGGCAACCCTGAACTGCGAGTGCCATCTCTTTCGCCTTTGTTTTCATTGCTCATTCCAATTATGAAAAAAATTTAAAGAAATATAAGTTTATATTGGTTTGGCAACACTGTTCACTGGGTGTTGTTGTCTAATACATGAAAAGCTGTCCCCCTTCATGTCGTTCCTTCATGCAAAGTTTCGCTTCTTTCCCTCTTTCGGTTTCTCCATTATAGAGGGTGATCAAGATAAATTGTCCACCCTGCATATATATATATATATATATATATATATATATATATCAGACCCTATGGATATTAGAGGGAAACTTTGTCTGCATAAATTATAGTACTCCCTATGAAGTTTACGGAGACACCAACGATTCAGGGCTTGTGAGGGTACGAGCGGGGCTGGGGGTGGAAATTCGAAAATTTTTAAAACCACGTCTTGTGGGGTATCGTTGAAAAGCTCTTGATGATTTACCGAAAAATCAATAAATAATTTCTCGAGCGCTCATATAAGGCGAGATTTGAATTTTTGAATATCAAAAATACTTCAAGATGTAACTCAGCCTGTAGGCCTGCCGAAAGGGATTTTTTTTTTCATTCAGACGTGAAAGTTTTTTTTTTAATGGAAGCAATCGCCTGTATACAAGATGGAATAAAAAGTAAGTAAAAAATTGTATTATTTGACAGTATTTAAACCCATATCTGTAGTCAAAATCCTATCATTTTTAAAAAGGGGAACCATCTCGGGAAATATACCGTGAAATGGTATTAGGAAGAAAGCGGCCAAGACTTTTTACATCTCCCGATATTGCTCAGCTTGCACTGGATAGTTGCTTATAAACCTCAGTCATGCAGGATTACTGGTTTCAGCAAGAGTTGAACAAGAGGACGTACAAGTATTACGTGAGCACATTTGTCGTTTTAAATCCCATCCTCCCCTAGCAAGCAAAAAAAAAAAAATAATAACAAATACCGATCTTCTCCCCTTGTGCTTACGTAAGACATTAAATTTCTTGTCGTTATTTCGTAGTCCAGAAAACTGTTTAAACTCTTGAACCTACACTATTATGTTTTAGATCGAATCTTACGTAAGTATTGGTTTGATATCCCCTTAATATGTGAAGCTTGAACCTCTTCCCCAGTGAATGCTTACATAATACTATTGAATTTTAGTCTATCTTCGTGTAGTAATCTCACACGAGGCAAATGCCGGGATGGCACCTTCAACATAGGCTCTGGCCGACACCTTCCCGAATCCTTTCCCCTTCCCTATCCCGGCCTGAGCCTTAGATGCCTGAAGGCTATAAATAAAATTCAAATTCAATTCGTGCAATAATCTAGCAGTTACACTGTGCCTTGCTCACTAAAACACCCTTCGGTTTGATGCCACTTCATTACACAGTATTTATCTCCTTTACTCTAATGAACAGTTACTCAGTGGGAATAGCAATTGTCCACAGCAGTAAAGCAGATAAAAAATATATTAAATTGGTATAATTAATTACTCTGTAGCACCTATTCATTGATAAAACGTTACATGGTTGTAGGTGATACATGGCAATATGTATTTCTGCTTGATGACTCAATCCATAACATTTCCTCGCCGAATGTACATGTTTAGGCCTCTCTGTAGGAAATTTAACAAATGGTAAATTGAAACATCGTACTAGGAGAGTATATATTTATTTTTATATATACCTAATAAGTTTGACAGTATATCCTATAAGCACAAATATATATAAAGCAATGTAATGTACTATAAATATAAACTGAACAATATTTTATGGAACTACGTAATTGAAATTACATTTGATTAAGCGGTTTTGGTTCAAAGAGGCTATAAGTAGTCAGCACGATTACTAATCATCGCCGCTGTATGTGTTTTCGAGACCGTAGTCTGCTGTTATTTCAGGCATTTATTGTTTTATTTTATTTCATACACTCGTGATAATGTAATTATCTTTATTACTCTCATAATATCTAGTATGACAAAAATCTCAGAAATATTATTTTCCAGTATTTCAAGGATACACACTGAAAAACAAAACCATAACATGTACTTCTTACATTAATAATACGTAGTATAACTCTCTCTCTCTCTCTCTCTTTCTATATATGTATTACATAACTCGCAAGTTCATTGCCGCAGTAACAAACGTTCGCCATTGGAATGTATCCTGGGCAACATCAGGCCAGTTTTCATCACGAACATCTAACTCTCAAAGACCCCTTCTAATATTGTCATCCCAACGACGTCTAGGTCTCCCCAACGGCATCTTTTTTTCCGGCTTACCCAGCACAATGGAATGGAATATAATATGTATCCCCCACCCCACCCGAGCTTCCCCTTCCCCCTGGCCTGCCCATCTTAGCCGACACGATTTCATTATTTTTATAGGATCGGGTGAATCATATCGTGACGTGCTTCTGGTACACAAAAAGAATTTTGTTTTGCTCCTAGCATACATAATGTTCAAGGGATGCCCAAAGAGAAAATTGTTTTCTACCTTCTCAAAATGACTCTTTTACGGTTTATGGTCTCTGTATACTACTGGGTGCCTATTTAGTTCTCGATCAAGTTGATGCAGAAAAGACGACGTTGCATCATTTCATAGTTTTCACTAATATTCTTGTAGTTTAAAAATGATCCACATAAGTAAATTGAATAGAAAATTATTTTAGGTGTTTTTTTTTCAATGTTGAAATTCATTAATCTGGCAATGCGGCTTGGAATACTACCCTAATAGCAATGCAAGCTTGCAGCAGGCTTACACAAGCTTGCATTTGCAAGGCTGCAGGCTTGACGTAAGCTTGCATTGCAAGGCTGTAGACTTATAGCAAGCCTGCTCCAAGCTTGCCAGTTCCTACTTTGCAAGCTTACTATATATACCTAACGTAAGGCTAGCCTTGAATTTACCTTGCTTCATAAGCTTGGTGCAAGCTTACATTGCAAGGTTATAGACCTACAGCAAGCCTGCTGCAAGCTTACAATTTATACCTAATGTAAGGCTAGCCTTGAATTTGCCTTATTTCATAAGCTTGCTGCAAGCTTGCGATCTATATCTAATGTAAGGCTAGCCTTGAATTTGTTTTATTTCATAAGCTTACTGCAAGCTCGCGATCTATACCTAATGTAAGGCTAGCCTTGAATTTGCCTTATTTCATAAGTTTGCTGCAAGCTTACTATCTATACCTAATGTAAGGCTACCCTTGAATTTGCCTTATTTCCTAAGCTTGCTGCAAGCTTAAATTGACTTACATGAAGTCTGTGCAAGCTTACTGCAAACTTACTTTTTATATATATATTGTAAGGTTAGCCTTGGATTTTCCTTATTACATCAGTTGCTTGCAAGTTCCATGTCAAACCTACACAGTTATATAAGCCTGCTACAAGTTTCTAACCGTCACTTAGGAAGTTTGTCAGTCGTAATATTTGTACCTATTTTAACGGTAACCATGGTCTTCCCATTACGTAAATTAAAAAAAAAAACATCGAAAAATTGTTTTCCACTCTAGTGTAAAATTGAATGACGCTTCCAAGACTGCCGATCAGGATGCTCTGCGAATTAAGTTAATAGCCAACCAAGGAGAGTATCGTATATACAGTATGTATGGATTACTCTCCTTGATAGCCGATAGCTAAATTCAGTGCAGATGGTATTTCCCTCTAGTCTCAACCGAACAAATTGAACTATGCTGGAAATGGCTCATATTTTCGAGACCCGTAGAATAGGAGTGATTCAGCAGACAAAATGGTAGAGCTAGCCGCTGTGCGATAGCGCATGAGGGATGTGGAGGTAGCGCCTCACATATTCTCGACCTACGGTACGTAGTTATGTCAGGTGGTCAGTACCACGCTCGACCATATTTACCTTCTCAAGGTGCCCAGGAATACCAAGGACACTCTGGTACTCAATTTGATAAGATGCTGAGTCCACCTCAGAGCGCCAGGCATGGGAACACTGCGAGAAAAGTATCCAGCGTCCTGGCCGGGATTTGAAACCGGGCAGCCCGATTCGTAGTCAGACGTGTTATAGCTTGCGCAAGATAGCATGAAAGAATGTTTTGGTAATACATTTCAGTCAGCGAACTTGCACACCAACTCTCCGCCTCTGTCTCTCACTGAACTTTGGACAACAGTCCTTTCGCTGGCGCAGTGGTTCCAACTCACTTAATTTGACACAGATCAAAACACGGATAGCAGTAACAGATTGGGAATTAGATACGTAGGTTTATGGTACAAGTTAATCTGTGGTACGCTGTATGTTTAAAGAAACTGATTTCACTGTTTAGAAAATAGATTTACTTTGAAGGGAAGTTATGACGTATTAATGCCGTGTAGAAACAATGTTGAGCAACATTGGCCCGGGGGCCGCCGTGGTTTACTAGAGCTTTGATTTCTGGCACTTGGTGTCTTCCGTTCGATCCCGGCTTATACCACGTAGTTTTTGAGGTGGACCAACACTATGTACGTGGGTTTTCTCGGGGTTCTCCCATTTCAACCCACTTTCTTCATTTCACCAATTCTCTTATCATTCGCTTGGCCTGCGCCAAAGTTGCCTAAAGACCTTAGATTAAAAAGAAATGGATCAACAGCTTTTCTCGGTTATGTCAACTGCTCCGTCAATTGCTTGGATAATCGGGCGTTTAGCGTGTGGGTTTCATTTAACATTAATTTGAATCAATAATCCATATATTATGTGTATCAAATGAACGTAATAACTAAAAGGCATTTTAATAACTAATATACATAGCACATAATATTATATTTTCAAAGTGATCATGTCAACAGGCCTTCTTTTTCTCGTAATGTAATGAGGTTTATGTTGCTTATACTGTATGTTTTCTTTCAAGCTGCTATCAACTTCGCCTCATTTCTCCTTTTCTTTCAACACCGAGTCGCCGTAGCTCAGTAGTAGAGTGTAGGCGCAAGATTCGGAAGGTCATGGGTTCAATCCCAGCGGCCCACCATCCTGACTGGGGGGTTCCAGGTTTTTACTGAATCACATCAGGCAATTGCCGGGATGGCAACTTTAATATAGACACCTTCCCGCATCCTTTCTCCTTCCCTTTTCCCGGCCTGAGCCTTAGATACCTAAAGGCCATAACAATTCAAAAATTAAATTTCTTTTCTTTCGATAAAAAGGACGGAATTATAAATAGTACACCCATTTAGAGAGAAAGCGTTGATAGTGAAAACAAATCACCATTATCGATCTTTCCGACATTACAAATTCAATTTATTATCTCATACTATCGCATAAGTTGTTTTGGATCTATACTTGGCTGAATGGTTAGCATGCTTGCTTTCGTTCGTGTTGGTGCGGGTTCAAATTGCTGGTAACTCTATTTATTGTAACTCTATTTATTCTAAACTCTGTTGTAACGAAAGCTATAAGTCCCGCCTTTAGCAATTCACAATCTTCTTTAGAACATTAATAACATCTTCAGTGCTTCTTTAAGGGGGGTGAGCGGAGCTATATTACCTTGTTCAGAGAACGGAAAATACCCTCCTAAAGTTCTAAAGGTGTAAAAGAACAGTCTTCATGCACCCCGAGAAGTTTATAAAATATCCACACACACCCAGAAACGAGTAATATCACCACAGAAAGACGAAGAAAACCCTGCAAGATTAATACAAAAAGGAAAAGTTACGTTCAAGTCTCTCTTACGTACCCAATGACAATTTAGACCAATGTTTCATATCAACGGTTTGCAACACTTTCACTTCATACGAAAGAAACGTTGGTGTATCGGATTTATGAGTTATCGAGAAATGTTTCGTCTGCTCTGTTAGCCCAGTAAATATGGGGTTGCGAGCTGAAATAATTTATAAAAAGCTAATTTTTTCAGGATTTGCTCTTTGTGGCCTCCCAAATGAAATTCCAAAAGTCCCCTAAAATCCCATGTTCGCTTCACCCCCAAAATGGCGGACAAAGATGGCGGCCGGAAAATACAGTAAATATGGGGTTGGGAGCTAAAATAATTTATTAAAAGCTAATTTTTTCAGGATTTACTCTTTGTGGCCTCCCAAATGAAATCCGAAAAGTCCCGTAAAATCCCATGTTCGCTTCCCCCCCCCAAAATGGCGGACAAAGATGGCGGCCGGAAAATACAGTAAATATGGGGTTGCGACCTAAAATAATTTATAAAAAGCTAATTTTTTCAGGATTTACTCTTTGTGGCCTCCCAAATGAAATCCGAAAAGTCCCCTAAAATTCCGTGTTCGCTTCACCCCCAAAATGGCGGACAAAGATGGCGGCCGGAAAATACAGTAAATATGGGGTTGCGAGCTAAAGTAATTTATAAAAAGCTATTTTTTTTCAGGATTTACTCTTTGTGACCTCTCAAATGAAATCCCAAAAATCCCCTAAAATCCCATGTTTGCTTCACCCCCTAAATGGCGGACGAAGATGGCAGCCGGGCTCGCAACACTTACTCTCCTTTTTCTTTAATAACTTTCGTTAATTTAAAGCTAGGTCAGTCGTGTTTTCACTATTTTAAACAGCAAATGTTGAAGAATGTTGATAGTAAAATAATTAAACTTACCTGTCATAACCTTGAGAATGATTCGCCTCCTATTTCTTTCTTCCATTAAAAAAAGGCGTCATCATCTTCAGAATCATCAGCAACTGGCATGTTGGAACAACCATTTCCTTCACAGTAGTAACAAAATTTGGAACACACGAGTCCGACCTTTCTGCATTGGCATTTATCGCCACAGTCTTTATGTGTTGTGATCTTGCACTGGCACGATATCAGGTTGAGCAGGTTTTCAGGAACAGCCGGTAAGTTTGTTGTCACTGGAAACAATTTACCTTCCTCTGAGTGCCACCCCCATTCTGTTGGTTCTAAATTATTCCCTAACCATTGATGTACTTGAAGGTAAACACGAAGACAGTGTTGGGATGCAGCTGCACTTGTTGGAGGTAACGTTGCTAAATTGGATGATGAAGATAGTTTCCTAGCTACTGTTTTATTGTACAAATTATATCTGAGCTCATCTAAAGAAACATTGTTCTTTCCTCCATATAACCTCACAAGAAATCTTTCTCCTACCTCAATTATTGTTTGGGGATCTAGATCAGAGTTGTTGAACGCTGTAACTGCTTTGGAGAGTTCTTGGTCCTTCTGAAGAATTTTGAATGCGCTCTGTTTTCCTTTGTTGAATATAGCAGAAGTCGTGTCACGTCCTGTGACGGTATGGAAGAACAAAAAACTGTCTTTAAGTGTTTCTAGGTTTCTCTGGATATTGCAAATGTGAAAGCATTTGCCTTCATTATTGTTAGTTTGTGGCTTCATGAAATATATTGTAGTGTGTGGATGTCCACGAGCAATTAAAATCAAGAGCAAGAAGAGTCACTTCCTACAACAGCAAGAGAAATATTTTTATTCCCAATACTAATGGCAGTAGCAGCAATTAGAGCATCTGCGTCTCCTTCAGCTTGGTACACTGTAATACCAGCAGAGTGAAACTGAGTCTTAAGGATGTCAATCAAGCGAGCCTTGTTTTCAGAGTTACGTAAAAAGTGTGCTTGATCAGTTGTTACCTTCATATATTACTCAAATGCAATTGTAGCAGACATCTTTGACATCATTCTTCTCTGCCGTTCAACATCTTTGGTATTGCCAGTCGCATACCCATCAAAAACTACTGCTTCACAGGGCGAAAAATGATTCTGTACATATTGTAAGAATTTTTTTTACAAATTTCTGCATATGTGTAAACACCAGCCCAAATAACAGCATGAAGTTGGAAGCCACCATCTACAATGTATCTTAATTCTGATGGTGGCTGTACACAGGATTCGATAGCCTCTATAATATCCATAATTACAGATTTTCTGGTTCTTCGTATAGAAATGTCATCAAATAAAGATGGAGGATAAGGCGCGAGTTCATATTTAAAATATTCCGGCAATTCCTCATGTGACTGCAGCACAGCAGCAATCCGACTGAAAAGCTGAATTGGATTGATGCTAATATATTCCTTTCTAATATTAATTGTATTGTGTGTTGCAGATATTGGCACGACTTTATCTTTTCTCTTCAAAACTATATTTCCAAATGATTTCACTATATTTCCAAACCCATCATTTCAGACAATGATTTCGACCCAATCTCAACCGCTCTCTCACAATTCACTTTGACGTCAGCTACTAACCCTGTTGCAATATTGATGAGGTACTCTTTTCGGTTGAGTTCAAAGGGGTTGTGAAGAGTGAGCCAATCAGAAAGCTTTTTGATGTCTTCATCATCTCTAGATTGGCGGGAAGGTCTAAGTTCTACATGCTGTTCCGATGATGATGAACATTTTCCACAGAAGTGTTCTAAGGCTTCACTTACCTCCATGGTTATAGGAAATGACAAAACCCAACGAGCCAATGTGGAATCCGTAATACCTCGGCCATGACTCAAACCTCCAGAAACTTTCATCGCTCTCATCAGACTTTGCTCAATTACCATATCAGCTGCAGTTCCACTCCAGTAACAGTCTTTCCTCCGAACAGTAAAATATCCGTTGTGAAAAAGTTTCGCAAATTCTTCTGGTTTCATTTTAATTTTCAATTCTTCCATCTGTTGCAGATAACATTGAATAGATTTCGCGTAATTCAGATGTCCAGCTGCGTGAAAGTAGGGGAGCATGCATTTAAGTGTATAAACATAAAAGTCCCAGTCTCCAGTACGTTCAGCTCGAATATAAAGCATTATCATTTGTACTTGTTCCAGGTATTGCAGCCACAATTTTGCTGTTCGGCCTTTATCCTTCATTTGTGTCTTTACCTCGGCTAGATCTGCTATTAGTTCTTTCATGTCAGGATGATCCTTCAGGTCATTTAAAGTTTTAATCCCTGATATTAAATCATCACAACTGGAACGTATTCTACTTTCCTTATCCTCATCGCCTAAGTAACAATACTTCCAAAGTTGCTGGTAGACGGCTATGTATGTCAGAAAATGTGCTCTCAATGCTCTTGCGTATGCAGTTCCACTGAACATGTGCACAACAGTATTTTGCGCATACAATAAAGCCCAAAGTTCTTCAAGTCCACTACCTGACATAATGTGCCCAATAGTACCTAAATATGACATTA
>JAGDQP010032717.1:0-21119 GCA_022664845.1 Lepisma saccharinum | reverse complement strand
GAATAGAGAGAATTGAAAGATTTAACCTCTTTTAACCGTCTTAAAAATTGAACAAATATAAAACTTAGGGCGGATCCTAGGACAACATACTAAAGTGCTAAAAATTAAACTTATGGCTAGATATGAAGAACAAAATAGTTAGATAAAAATAAAAAAGAAACAATCATATCTATTTCGAGAAATGTCTACATAATTCTAAAGAAATCACTAAAGATATATTTAAAAGAAATAAGGAGAAAAGTTGCTTGCAAAAGATATACTGAAAGCACACAAATAATGAACTTTCTAATGACTGCCGTTTAAGGAACCGTAGACAAAGAACAAGCATCTCATCGATTTGAATTAGGTTATCAGGTGTTCTGCCAGGGCTTTTAGTTTGCAGGGGTATAAACTCAACACATTGAGAGAGTTTGCATGCTTTCTATCAAATTTTAACTAAAAATAAATACATTTCAGGGTGTTCGAGAATTTTGGGGCTGACATCTCCTAATTGCGAATCTGGCAGAATCCCTGAGTAAATATATTTTCCTAACTATTGTGTTCATTACACTTTACTTTTTAATGCATTTGCTGAAAACAGTTAAAACATTTCTAGTATTTTTAATTGCATTTCATTCTATCAAACGGTAGCATCCTTTGTTAATAATACAGTTTTGTTGAAAGAAAGTTATATTGTAAATATTAAAATGTCTATGCAACCCTAACCTGCCCACCACTTCAGAACATGGTACATACTTAATGAATATTCCCAAAATCGTTGAGCCAGCCTAGATTTCATGGATTGTTCTTCTTGCTCTTTCTCTTAATGGCATAAAGCTCGTTAGTTGAGCACTGTCATAGAATCCCGTTACACATGCCAAAATAGAATCTCTGTGGATAGTGATGAATATCCAAAGAAATATAACTGATCAAATTTAGTTTCGTACAGTCGAAATTTATTCAAAACCAGAAATACACAGTGGATGCACTTTTTTGTAACATTCACTTTTGTCTACAGCACATGTAGGACTACTTTTTTCTTTATCTTTCACTTCATGTTCATCATCCAATGGCAGGACTTCATAAGCGTAAAACAGATCTTGCAGAAAGGAACTCCTCAAAGTTTTCCACTGTTGAGCAAATGAAATTAGTTGTGTTTTCACTATGGAATGATCAGCATTTTTATTCAGGATGGAAATTCGCTTTAGTGCTTCATCCGGCAGTCCTCTACACACATCTTCGAAATTGGCAGGATCAAAGCAGGATATATCGGCATACAATTCATGGTTTTGATTACAAAGAGAGACAGAGGGGGTTTAAAATGACTAAAAATGTTACATAATACTTTAACGACTCATAAAGAGAGGTTTTATTTAAAACAAAATTCTCAGTAGTTTATTCCAGGTTTTGTTACCATTTATGAACTTTAGCATAAAAACCATCTTAATTCTTACTGCTTCATGAAAAGGAAAGAGAATATAGGGACTCTGGTATTAATTTGTGGTACTAACAACGCCTTTGGATGGTGTGACATGTAAAAGCATGTCATTTAGGAGAGCTCGAACTTGAACCGTATCCCCAATTCCGATCCGGACGGGACGTTTAGTCGCCCATTTTCATGCAATTAATGGGAACCCCAATCCCATTAAATAGCTGAAACCTTGGGAATTTTGTCCCGTTAAGAATAAAAATTTTCCCCCGTCCCGGGTCGAAACGTTTAGATTAAACTCTGCTATGAGGGAAAGGAACTCTACATTATTCAAACATAAAGGAAGTTACCTCTTCTGTATCGTATCAATTCATACAGTGACTATTTTGACCTATTAAGCCAATACTCAAATCAACAGTTTGCAACACTCCGCTGAAGCAAAGGAGAAGTTGCTCTATCGGGTTGTGTGTTAACGAGAGAGGTTTAGTCTGCTATTTTCTTCCTCCAGACTCGCTTTCAGTTTCACTTAATTTGTTTTTAACCAGTTCTGTGATTTTAGGCGGTAACATTGAAAACAATAGTAAATCAGCTTGGTTTGTTATTGTAAATACTTTACCCGTCGCTCCCTCTTTAACCAAGGGTCGCGATTACGCCAAAACCAATGATGTGGCAGTAAGGCAGACTGATTGTTTGAAACTCACATTACTAATATTGTTTGTATAGCTGTTTTCAGTTCCGAATGCAACTGGCCAAACCCCGAAATAACGTAAAACTTTGATAAAACTTTATTTTTATATGGGCCAGTTTAGTCACTTTGGACTTCGGCCCGTCACGATTTGCCTTTAGCTGTTAAGTGTTAAAATCCACACCCATGCCCCTGCCGGGACTCAAACCCGGGACCGTTGAATCGATAGCCTACCGCCGCAGACCGCTCGACCAACCGGCCGGCCCGAAATAACGTATCAACAGACGGAAACAGACACCACACACGCCAGTCGAATGGTGAATGTAGTCGTGCTAAGTGCTAACTGAAGAAGTTTCGTGAGAGTACAAGTCCTGAAGCGCTTTGTTACGTTGGTTTCTATATTCTCCTGCTTAATTGCGTGTTCGTATGTACTGAAGCGAGCAGCAATGCAAAAGAAACGTGAAACACGTTTACATTCAGTGCAGTAACGAGGAACGTATTTATTTTAATAAGTAGCCTATTCATAGTCATTAACGACGACCGTAGTTTAGGTTATACCGGGCGACCGTAGTTCATTTAGTAGAGCGTCTATTTAGGATCGGAAGGTCCTAGGAACGATCTCAGCGTCCGCCCATTCTGACTTTTCCAGGGTTTCCCCCTCGGGCAAATGCCAGAATGGTACTTACAAACTAGTACCCGACCGACTACCTTCTAACAACATCTCCCCCAACCTGTGGCGGTCTGGGTATAATGCTCACGTTAATAAAGGGCGGTTCATTTCGATTAATTGAGTTCATCAGAATGTACTGTCACTGTCTTATCCTACACATATTCACCCTAGCGTTGGCAGAATAATAACAAAGAAGGTCATTATTATATGTTTTTCTTATTACCTTTAGGCATCTCTGACTCTGGCTGGGATACAGATCAGGGAGAATTGGAAGAGTAGCAGCTAAGGCCTTAAGGATCTATCCTGGCATTCGACTGGTGAAACTAAAAAAACTTGGAAAAACTCAGTCAGGATGATCGGCCGCGGGGTTCGAACCCGCGTACCTACCTGCGAGTCAACTGATTTCGTGTGAGTTTATAACTGTTTATATAGATTTTGTCCCGAGGACGTTCTGAGCCTAAGACGCCTAAAATCCATAAATCAATTCAATTCGTGCACCGATGAAATTCCTAAGGACAATATGTAGCTGTTGTGATGCTTGGGACTCTTTCGTAAGATAGAAGCCATTCCTCAAATGGTTGAGTAAAGAAATTAAAACCTCAGACCAACCATCCTGTTCCGATTTACTCTTTCAATCTCTTCCCACCAAACGAATAGAAGAATAGTGCCGTAATCAAATCTGCCTCCTTGCATACTGCGCATAGCGGGAATAAAATATTTATTTAATCCTCTGAGAACGTACGTTGCAGATTTTAGGAAGTTTATTATTTCGGGGAATTGCACAGCCATAATTTTCAAAGAATTTATTGATTTGAAATTACTTTCCTAAACGAGCTTATAAGGACCGAAAGTCTTTTTTTTTAAGTAGGCTCCGAACCACTCCGTTCAGTGGACTCCAGCAGGAATTGAACTCGTGACCACGCGCATAGAAAGCGAGTGTGCTAACCTCTCGGCCACTCCGAGTTCACATTGTCTTTGTGTTAAGGAGAGTATATCGCTTCGGAAGTGGAAATTACTTCTTCATCCGACATTTTTTTGTGATTATACTTTGTTGAATTGAATTGATTTAATTTACGGCATTCAGGCATTTAAGGCTCAGGCCGAATAGGATAAGGGAAATGATGCAGAAAGATATCGGTCAGGGCGTAAGTTGAAGGTGTCATCTCAGAATTTGTCTGCTGTGACTGAGGAAAATCCCTGGACAAACTTCAGTCAGCATGGTCTGCCGCTAGGATTGAACTCATGACCTCCCGAATGCTAAGCCAACACTCTACCACTGAGTTACGACAGCTCGGTTGTGATTATACTTGGGGTTTTCTCTCTTCAATGGGCGTGAGCAGAATTCGAACTCGTCATATTTCGGTTATCCGGCATGCAATCCTCTGGAAACGTCGTGTAATTACCTTAAAAGAACGACAATGGACAATGTCCGACACAATATGTTACATTACATATAGACTTCTCACTACCCTTTTGAAACGAATGTCTGACGTACGTTGCGTCATGCATCTTCCATTAAAATAGGAGACAAAGTCTCTTGCGCATTCCTTTCTTTAATAGAAAATCAACTAACAGGCATCTCGTCCTTTCCTTCCACTTTCTTTTATAAAGGCCTGATATAGTGTTCGTATCATATTCTGAATTGGAAACACTGCTTCCGATAACTAGTTGTTCCTGTAAACACGAATCCGAACAAAAACACCAGAGGTGCAAAAAGTGGAGCCAAGTTCTTTAGCCCTAAAAAGGTGTGAAATGGGAGACGGATGAGCCAAGTTCCTTGGTGACAGCATGTAACAGGAACAAAGGAACTTCGCGCGAGCTGGCAACAGCCTTAGGGTTGGGGGCGGTGGACGTAGTGGGTTTTAGGATCCCCACCACCCTTATAGCTTGAGGATCATGAACCTTGCCACCTCGCGCCAAGTTCCTTTGTTCCTGTTACATGCTGTCACCAAGGAACTTGGCTCATCCGTCTCCCATTTCACACCTTTTTAGGGCTAAAGAACTTGGCTCCACTTTTTGCACCTCTGGTGTTTTTGTTCGGATTTCACAGCTTTTTGTACGTGTATAATATATATACTCGCTCGCTCGGCCTCGTTTAGGTCCTCGCCCCCGTAGCTGGCTGCGACCCCAACTTCGAGTTTTTGGGTACTTAGGGTTCTTTATCGTGATTACTCTCCAGGACACTGTGCTTCCATGTTGCAGATTTTTTCCCATATCCACCACCCGTGGGAATGAGATATTTATTGAAACATAGGGAAGCTTTGCCATATTTATGGTAACCTACTTGTGATGATACAGCAAATTTGCTTCCTGCTGGCGGCCCTAAAATCCACCACCACCAACCCTAAGGCTCGAACATCATCTGGTGTTTTGCTCGGATTTCACAGCTTTTTATACGTGTATATATATACTGGGTTCGCCTCGCTGGGTGTGCTGCCCCAGAATTCCGTGTGCGCCCCAACTTCAAATTTTTAGGGCTACGCCCTTTATTGTGATCAGACTTTCTGGGGACTGCGCCCCGTGCTGTGCAGACCTTTTCCCATATCGCCTCGGGGGCTGCACGCTCATAGCGGTGGTTTAATCCAATTATTGAAACATTTTCATGATGGTACACCTTCATACCAAATTTCGTTTCTATAGCTCGAATGGTGTGGAAAAAGTTTTTGTGCGGCCATTTTGATCCAAGTTAACAACTTTTTCAAAAATGTAAATTATTCCTAAACTACTCTTGTTAATACACCTTTATGCCAAATTTCGTATCTCTAGTTCAAACGGTCTGGAAAATGGATTATGAAGTCAGCCATTTTGGATTCAAAATGATGTCTTTGCAGATATTTTGTAATCTACTAGTGATGATATACCGTCATACTTCGAAATTTCATATTTCAATTTTTAACATCTTTTTTCTTACAGAACCTCAAAATCGCTGATTTCGCAATAAACTCTTGTTCCTGTATAGCATGCTGACGTTTTGTGACACGCGAAACTCGGCTGCATGCACTGCCGTACGTGTTGATACTCCCCTCGATTCGCTCGCGTCGCTGCGCCAAGAATCCCACGGCAGGCCGCGCATCGAACTTGAGGAGTTTGGAGGAACTGCGTCTTTTTATCACAACCAGAATCTGCAGTGCACTGCGCCACATGATGCAGATATTCCCTCATACTCCAGAGCGCTGCGTCCGAATGGGGAAACATCCACATTCTGCCTGTATAACATGCTCCTGGCAGTGCTAACGTTTGTGACGAGTAAAACTTGGTGGGACACGCAGGAGTATTGGAAGTTGGCGCGAGGAACTAGGCTCATCCATATTCCATTTCACCACTTTTTAAGGTTGAAGGAGTTGACTGGACAGTTTGCACCCCTGGTGCTTTTGCTCGTATTTCGCAGCTTTTTACACTTGTGTAATGTATATACTCGCTTCGCCTCATTGGGGCGCTGGCCCCAGAATTCCAAGATGGCCTCGCTGGGGCGCACCCCTTTATCGCAATCAGGCCCCAGCTGGGAACTGTACCCTAGTAGGGGAGACGAGCCGAATTTATTCTAACCTACTCGTAATGGTACACCTTCATACCAAATTTCGTTTCTCTAGCTTCAGTCGTTATAAAGTGGGGCTTAGGCGGACATTTTGGATAAAAGATGGACACATTTTTAACGTTTTCTTATATTTTCGTGAGATACTCGTGATGATACACTGTCATACCAAATTTCATTTTTCTATCTCGAACGATGTGAAAAATGGTATTTCAGCTGCCATTTTGAATCAAAGATGGTGAATTTTTTAAAACGTTGTTATGTTTTCCTAAACTACTCTTAATAATACATCATTACGTCAAATTTCGTATCTCTGGCTCAAGCAGTTGGAAAATGGATTTATGAAGCCCTCCATTTTGGATCCAAGATGGCGTCTTTAGAGATATTTTGTAATATTTTCATAGTCTACTAATAATGTTGTACTGTCAAACTAGATTTCATTATTCTAGCGGCAGCCGTTTAGGCTGTGTATTCTTTAAAATTTTAGGGTTGGCGGCCATTTTGAATCCAAAATGGCGACTTTTTCAAAATTTTAAAAAGTTTTCTTAATTTGCTATCAATGATGTAGTTTCATACCAAATTTCACTGTTCTATCTTTAATCGTTTAGGCTGTGTATTCTTTGAAATTTTAGGTTTGGCAGCCATTTTGAATCCAAGATGGCGACCTTTTCAAGATGTCGGAATTTTTCCTTTATCTACTTACCATCCTCTACCTTCATACCAAATTTCATGTTAATAGCTTGCTCCAAACACCCTAAACAATATGATGAGTGAGTCAGTCAGTGAGTGAGTGAGTGAGTGAGTGAGTCAGTTAGCCTAAAATGTGCAATTTCAGGGGTCCACAACTAGAACATAGTTTGAGATACGAATATGTAATTTTGTACATCTGCACATATTTACCATATCTCCTTAACGGCAAAATCTCATATTCCTATCTTTAACATCTTTTTTCTTACGGGGCCCCCAAATCGTCGATTTTGCCATAAACTCTTGTTCCTGTATAACATGCTTCTGGCAGTGCTGACGTTTTCTGACGCGAAGAACTTGGCTCATGCACTGCCGTGCATGTTGATATGTTGGCGATACTAGCGCCATCACAACAAATGCATTCCCAACTGAACGTTGAGCCGACTATACTCGTAATAGCACAGCAGTGGGTTGAGTTGAGAAAAGAGACAAGTATAGGACTACGATAATTCATATATAAAAAAGTAAAATCTATTGCATTTTAGTAGAGGCCTGTAATTATTTTGCCTGGAATATTTGACAAATAAAATATTTCTGGATTAGTAAACTAATGACCATTCGTTTGACTTTGGTTTTCTGCATGTTTGGATAAGGGACCGTTTTTCATTGCATCAGGGAACCCAGGGGGAAAATCCCCCTATCCCCCCTGGCCAGTACGACCCTGTTTCCAAGAACTTCGTTGAACGATGTTAGGGTGTTTACCCGCTGTTGAAAATTCTTGTTACTTATTTTCCCGCCAACAGTACATCACGGGCACTTGCTACTTCCTCTTCAGCTCGAGAATCAAGCTATTTGATCCATGGCTTATGTAAACTTAAATCCACGTTGTAACATGTTTAAACGTGCTTGGAAACACGTCTGACACAACATTCTAGCAACACGCTGCAGCTAGTCCGGGAATTAACTTGTCACACCTTCTGCATAGCATGTCTGAAAAGTCCGAGACGAATATGAACCTCGAAAAGTCTTTATATGATCCGAAATTAGATTTACGTAATTCTTTCATTTTTCTGATACAATAAAAATCAGCAAAATGATAGCTGGCTAATATTGCGAATGAGAAAACTATTTCCTTATACGTAATTTTAATTTACAGTTCGTTAACAACCGAGGCAGATATAGTTTAGCACTATCACTAGTCTGAGGATAACGTCCCTTGGCGAGTTCTCCTCCAAGGCAAGGGTAAAGCATATGAACGACTAAGATTATTCCAGGTACCATCTCGGTATTCAGTTTGTGAAACTAAGGACAATCTCCTTGAGCACTTCAGCCAGATTGGCTATGAGTAGGGCAACGTCTGAGGATTATAATATACAGTAGAACTCGGTTATAATGACTTCCAAGTGATTTCAAAATTTGTGTCGTTATTCTTATAACCGAATGTCTTTGTAACCGAGGTTTACGTCATTGTGAGGAATATGTAGGTACCACAGAATACCTGACGCTGTAGGCAAGGTGTCGTTATAACCGGTGTCGCTATAACCGAGCTACACTGTATTGTCTCATATCCTTTTAAATTCCTTAGGAGATTGGACAATATAATCCTCAGGGGTCGAGGACTTAAACCCGTGTACCGATCCAGAGTTGTTTCTCTATACGTTGTCGTCTTTATGTACCACAATAGCAGCATTTTTTTCAAAATGTGAACGGTTCTCGATAGCTTCTAAGTGTCTCTCATAAGTAACTAGATTATTTGATGTGATTACTTGCGAATGTGACCAAAGGAATTCCATATGTCCATGAGGAAATTACTGGAATAAAAATGGCGAAACAGGTAAACACACACACACACAAATCGTATTAAAATAAGATCACTCATAAATTGTAAAATGTTATTTATATATAATCATGTTTATCTTGTTAAAAGTGTCACTGTTGGCAAATAACATCTGAAACCTAGAAGCTATGACTTCACCACGAATTTTATTAGAATCGTAATCTATGTTTCATATCGACTAACAACAGCGAAGGGGCCGCAGGCTTTATCCATTAACCTTTATATAGCTCGATTCGTAATATAGGGGACTTTTGCAACACTACTGAAACTTGTTTCCAAACCGAAAACCACGATGCATTACCATAAAAGTCCTTCAGGTTATGAAGGTACAAATAAATAATAATAAAAAAAAGAGAAGAGGAAAATGCTGCTTTGTCGTGATGCTCTTAATCACTTGGCAACGAGCAGAGATTGACCAATTATAACTTGAAGTTATTACACTCTTCCATAGTATGTTCTGAGACGAAACGAAAACGGTTGGCCAGCGACCATAATAAGGAAGGGAAGAACCAAGGCTTGTGCGCAGACAAAACCCGCTTTAATTGCAGCAATACAGATTAACAGAACCTGCTCTCGCGGACTGCAACAATTACAGGTCATAATTGTTGTAATGAGGCACTTTCTTCACTACAACTAGTTACCTCCATAGTTTCTATATCTCCCTCTCTCTCCTTTCCTACGAAACACCACCTTACATTGATCCGTTAAATCAATATGTCTATATCCTACTACTGGTTCTAACTGACCATAAATCACTAATAAGGGTGGTGTGCTATATTTCGAAAAAGACATTTGTTACTTTCGTGAATTCGACCTTTTTTTTTTAATGGTTGAAATTTGATCTTTATTGGCACTCTTAAGGATTGTTGAGTATTGTTTTCTCTCATTACTTATTATCAGTGTAGCCAACTTGTAAAATTTCGTGACATTTTATTGAACATATTTTTTTTTTTCCCACAGAGGTGGAAACAAGATTTTCCGTTTACAGAGAGATAATTGGCCAGTCAGTCCCACTCTATCTGTTGCAAATTAAAGATTATGACTGCATCAATAAAGTTTTTTTTTCGACATTGAATTCAAAGTGTGATGTAATATTTTCATCTAGTCTATAGATCTGTTTAGCTTACCCTAAGATGCCGACTTGAAAATCTGAACATTACTGCTAGAACATGACGTGAAGGTGTCGTAATATTATTTCTTTCGCTATGTACTGTAATTTAGTGCTCGTATATTTTTTTTATATATACAAAAATACGGGACACTTTTACTTCATGTCACCTTACAATACTGAAAGTGTGATTTATTTTATTAGCACTCTTCGTTTTGACAATGCCACTTAGTATGGTGTTGAATTTGGACTGTAACATTTCGGGAACCTGTTCTCTTGAAAATACCAATTAATCGATTTGCTATTTTGCTCCAGACTCTGTACACAATAATCGAAATAAACAACAAAACCGTAGCTTAAAAGTTGTGGTAGCTATTCAGAGCAAAGATGTAGACATTGGTATCCTTAAGATACTAACGTAGCAATGTCTTCCTGTAGTTCATCCAATAATAGAAGATCACAACAGGCGACAAGCCACTTCCAAAGTATTTGATTTTAGCTTTTTTTTTTTTTTTTAATACACTCTTTCAGTGCCATCACTTCACCAAATAGTTTAGCTTGACTGGCTTTGGTACTTGGACTGACTTCTTCAATCGTTGTGAGACTTCCTTTAAAAATATTTTCCCAAATAAAAGTTTTCCTATTTTTTTTTTATTTTATTTTTTTTTTTTTAAGACAACCATGACATTACATCGACGGTAAAATTGTAATATAATAATTCTTTGAAATATTGTGTCAACTTCTTTCTGGTTGCAAAATTATCTTGTTTTTGTTGAAGTTTCTATCAAAAGCTCATCAAAGATTTTGTTTCAACAATAGTAATATTTCACCTTCAAGATACTTCGTTATAGAATGAAACAACCCACACTGTGTGACACTATAATTAGGTCCGATATTGGATTATCAAACTTTCCAATGAGGATGTTGTTTTCTCAAGGGACAGAAAAATAAACACAATACACGTCATCAATCCTCTTGTGCGAAGAGAAAAAGGACAGTCAATGTATCTCTGAGTAGCCTAGAATTTTTTTCTGTACTCCCAAATTCACAGAATTCTTTGAGTGTATGCAAGGTATCTGCCCCAGACTGCATAGTATTATTAAGTACAGGAAACTCCAATTAATGCCTTTAACTGTAATAGATAAAATATATTGTTCTTTGATAAAACATATTGTTCTTTCTTTACCTTGAACGCCCACCAAATAGTCAAATATATATACACACAGTCCGGTCCATAAGTTCCCGGTCTAGGACCATTGGAAGAAAAATAAGAAGACTGGTATATATATATATATTTTTTTTAGTTTGTTTATTCAAAATAGTCTCCATTTGAAGCAATACACTGCTGAGCACGTATTTCCAACATTCTCATGGCATTGGAAAGCTCTTCTGCGGGAATCCTTTTCATCTGGTCGCTCCTTTTTTGAATCTCCTTGATGCTTTCGAATTTCTCACTTTTAGTTGCAACTTCACCTTGGGGAACAGAAAATAATCGAGCGGAGACAGATCTGGAGAGTAAGGTGATGGTGCAAGGTTACGATTTGTTTTTGAGCCAGAATCTGTTTAGTCGTTGTTCCGTGCATGCGGAATAAATCTTGCGCACACTTTTCGTTTTCTCAAGTCTTCGGTTAAAATTCGTAAAACTACAGTTTTCAGTATTCCCAGTGTATCTGCTATTAACGTCACTTTTCGATCTTCTTTGACCATTTTGGCTACGGCGGCGATGTTGTCATCGGTTCGGGTTGTTGTGGGCCAAGCACTGAGCTCGTCGTCCTTCACTGACTCCCTACCCTCTCGAAACCGTTTGTATCACTCAAAAACGGTTGTTCGGCTTAATGCTGCAACACCATAAGCTTTCTGAATAATTTTCAGTGTGTGTGTTGCCGACATATCGGCTTTACAGCAGAATTCGTCCTTCTCATCCATTTCACACTTTGAATCAGACTAACAACAGCGATGTGAATCACACGTCTTGTCTTCTAATCTACTGCAACTACACTAACGCTAATTTGTACTATTGTTAAGTAAGCCTAGTACTACGTAATCTAATCGCTGTCCCACAAACAGCATTGGTAGGAGAGTGATAAAAATAAATCAGTCCAGGAACTTATGGACCGAACTGCGTATGTCATTTTCATGGTAAAATATTGTATGAAAATTGTGATAAGTATACACTGATTTAGATAGTCACTAGGATGTAGTAGAACGGCAAGGATTTTGAATCGTAATGACTGTAAGGGAGAAACATATTAGGTGTATTAGGATGTTGCTGTGGACTGATCTTAGTGACTATTTATTTTGTTTGTGTTCCATAGACAAATTATGGGACGTTTTAGCGTTCCGACAAGCTTTCTAGTGATGCCGGGACATAATGTTGAAAAATGAACGATCCCGTACTTTACGGGGCTTATACGAACCTTATTGTAGCTTATCTCAGCCTAAGGTTGCTAACTATATGCAAAAATACTTCTGTAAGCTTGGTATTTTTGACCATTTTAGTAACTAATGGCTTCGCCCGGTCTCGTTTCTAATAGCCTGTTAAGCTTCAAAAATCTATAAACATCCATATCCTAGCCTCAATTCGAGCTCAGAACCTGGGACATGCTGGGCTGACGCCTAACACGGTTGGCACCAACTATCTATATGAACGTGAGCATGCATGTAAGAGAATTTCACCCCTGGACCTAAAAGTGGCCAGTTACTGGATCTCTCGTCAAGAGTACAGTCGTTGAGATAACTGGTAGAACCAATTGCAGTATTAGACGTTATAAAAACATTTGAATCGTCTGGTTTCAAAACATGTTACGCCCAATCTGGCACTCTTCCAGAAATAAAAAATAATTTTGCAATCTTCTCACCTGGACATGTTTACTAGTTAAGATTTAAAGAGTAAATAATGAGATTTTGCGATATGATCGTAGGCTCATGTTTAAGATATTAAGAATCCAGGGATACAAATATCTCAATTGAAGCATTTTTGGACAGCGACTTTTAAGTGATCGTACCGTCTGGCAAGAGGTTCTTACTCTTGGATTCCATGCTTGCTCAAACTACAGCTCACAAGTCTCTTATTACTAGTAGAAATGCAAGTCGTCGTACACAAAGGCTCAAAACGCGTCGCCATGGAACACTTAAACAATGGAAATATATCCTTTGGAGTGACGAATCACACTGTATGTTGTGGCCATCCTTTGGACGTGTTTGGACATATAGAATACCTGACGAACGTTACTTACAAGAGCGTGTTGTGCCCATTGAGAAGTTCGGAGGTTAAGGAATCATGCCGTGGGGCTGTTTCTCATAGCGTGGCCTTAGACTACTTGTGCCAGTGATCAAATGGATGCGAGTGCCTATCAAGATAATATGCACAGTTAAGTGTTACCCACACTCTTTCAACAAGTTCCAAATAGACTATTTAAGTTTTAACACGACGTGCTCCTGTGCATAAGGCACACGCTATACATAACCCCATAATTTAAGCAAAAGGAAGTGGAAGAAATCGACTGGCCGGCACAGAATCTAGATCTCAATCCCGTTGAACACTTGCGAGATAAGTTGGAGCGACGATTGAGGACCAGACCAAACCGACCGAAATATTCCAAGCTAATCCTCATGTTGATAGAGGATTTGAACCAAATTCCTACAGACATATTCCGCAAGGAAGTAAAAAGTGTTCTTAGGTGGGTTGAGACTGTGATAGTGGCGAAAGGCGGGCCAACGTCAAACAAATATTACACCAGGTCTAGATAAACGCACTACTTCAACTGTTCAGATTAATGGTCATATAGTGTAGCTAAATCCGTGTTAGATTTGTTAGAGGAGCAAAGTGCCAAATAGAAAGATTGGTTAGAGGACATCACATTCGTTACATTACAACATGGTGTAATGCCAACATTTAAATTTTAGAATTTTGTAACGTTTATGGTAATTCCGAAATGAATGGGAACGGTACTGTTTGTAGATAAAGAGGCGATCTGTCACACCTGAAAGTTGATTGAATTTTTAAAAAAGAATCTTTTGAACTGAGGTTATCAAAATTGAAAAATTGCATACCAGGCTGGGCGTTTGGAGGCCACAAAGTCTTGATATCGATTCTGACATCAAAGAAAAAACATGTTAGTATATCCAGAAGGTCGATCCGCTTACATATGTCCAATTTTGAATCGTCCCTCTGCTCAGGAAATGGATCGAACCGAGTAGTTAAAAGCACAGAACAAAGCCAATAGCCCGTAGTAGTTAGTCACTGTCGCAAGTGTGTGTTGTGTGCATCATGGCTCCAAAGGTCAACCGGTTTTGGGAGGGCTACGTACTTGCACTTTTCCACGACAAATATTCGGTGCCTAACATTCAAAAACAGGGTAAAGAACATGGATGTGGATTGAGTTCGACGACTATAAAGAACATAATTAATCGGCATAAAAACCAAGAGTTACCAGCGATTCAAATCACCCACGAAGGGGACAAGGAAGCGAGCGTGCACTGCAGTCTCATAGGTTGCGTCGAATGGTCCTCAAGGAAAATACCCCTCCCCAACGTGTGATGGCCACACGACTCCACGTGACACAGTCAACTGTGAATCGTAATCTGCGTGAGAAGTTGAAACTACGGAAGGTTTTGAAAGTTGTCAACATTACCCAAGTGCGGCCCATCGGTGTGAGACCAACAGCAGGAACCTCTACGAACGTCATTTATCCGAGGAAAAGTGGAAGTATGTGGCGACACTGGATGAGGCATGGATGTATTTATCAGACTTTGGGAAAAATTCGAGTCATCACTTACACTTCACGCGATGCAAAATCCCGTCCCGAGTTCATCTGACATTGCAAAGCAACTTTCTCGAAGTGATTCCAGGTTGTTGCGAGATACTGCTATCAAGACAAGTTAATTATTCGATAGGTCTCTGAAAACTGTAAAATTAACTCTGCCTTCTTTCAGCAACATATTCTGACCCCAATTTATACAGACGACTAGCCTCGTGTATATGGAAATGCCATCAATCAAGTCTCTGTGCATATGCCATACGTCTCATTCTACCCGTAAGTTTCTGCAACCGATGGCGCAAGACCCCGGAATTCAGGCTATTCCATTCACGATATACCGGTACTGTTGAAGTCACCAGATGCTAGTCCTATCTGGCCTACTGGAAAGTGTACCTTCATCTCGTCGTATCACCACTCTCGGGGCCTGTGGAAAGCCTGTAAGAAAAAATGTCAGAGTATTCCACTTCCTTTACATCGTCGTAGCCTTCTACAATGGAAGTTACGGTGCAGGGTTATTGCCAAGACATGGTGATCACATTGAGGCCAACCGATGGTGGTCCCGTGGATTTTCGTAAGTAGATGCTAGTTTAAAATTGGACACATGTACACGGATCGATCTTTTGTATAGTTTTACTTTGTGTTGTTTTTTCACTCAATACATTATTATTATTATTATTATTTGTAAATGTGCCCAAGTATAAGACAACTGAACAACTGATTGTTTAAGATTGACCTACAAATTTTGGCGTGATTCTGAAAAAGTAATCCTTTTATACCAATATCTCCAGTCCTACCAGATATCAAGATGACGGTCTGAGGCAGAGTTGTCTAAAGGCTTTACAAATTAAATTCAATTTCAGATTTCACAATATTACCAAAATGAAGTTTATGGTGTTGTCTTTTCACCTGAAGGAATATCACCAACATCCAACCCATTGAGGAAGAAAAAGGTACTAGTGTTAGTACTACCCCTCGATGGGATTACACCTGCCTCTGGTTTTAATTTCTTTCAGGCAACGTATTCCTCACATTGGACTTTCACTTCTGCATACATATTTCTTACTAAAATCAAGCTTTTACCAGGATATTTTACTTTTTCACAAAACTGATGTACACAACGGAGACAATTAGCAAAGTTTTGGTATAGTGTAGGTATTACACCATGTTGCCACAAATGCGGGAGTTTAAATCCACAATGCAAAGATGCCACCAATATGTACAGAATTAAGGAAATAAAAACTAGTGAGGCTCTCAAGAAATAAATATGGCCTGGCAACATTAAAACCTATTAAAAAAATACACACACAATTGAAAATGAAACGAACATGATTCTGTACACTTTATAATAGCTGCAGAAACTAGCTGAAACGTTGTGCCATGTGTATAAAAATGAGAATTTAATCGACGTAAAAATAATAAATGGTGCATTTAACATCGTATTGTGGCAATATGACATGTTTAAAAGATAAATTTGTATAGTCAGTTGTTCTTGTATTTTTAAGTTTGAACTTGTGTCTGTTAAACTTGCTATTTGTAACCAAGATCCCATCAATCCATAGATCTGGAAATTCGCAATCTGGAACTTGGATTCGTATCTTTTTGGTCAGTCCTCGTTCATGCCTGAAAATACACATCTCCTGTGGTCGAGGACTTCGGATCGGTAAATAAGAAACCCTGATTCGGATCGAGCATTCTGTAACGATTTTCTGCCGAAATACTCCTCACGCTCTTGTGATGCGTACAGCCTTCGTTTGTTTTCGCGCCACTGACGTGCTACCATCTGCAGCTTGCTTCAGCAACTGAGCGGCTGTTTCCGCCAGTTGTTAAAAACGGCAAGGACAGGGACGGTAGACATTTCTTCGACCTGCATTTTACTTATGCTTCTTAACTTTGGCATGTATAGAATTTTTGTGAATTGAAGTAACATTCATGAAGTGCCTTTTGGTAAGGTATATTAGTTATGTAAAGTAGTAGTAGCATTAGTAACGGATGAAAAGAGTGGATTCGTTCCCGTTTATTTTAGCTCATGTTGCATATTGGATTCGTTCCCGTACATGTGCTCTCGCCATCTTGATTACTTGTGTAAACTTGAATTATTTATTCGTGTTAAATTTCATAAATTCATTTACTGTCTCGAGTTGGTCATCAACGCTGTGTGCGATACTTTTCATGAAAAGCCGACTTAAATTTTGTGTATTCTGGTTACGCTTTTTAGTTTGAAATTGGAAGTGACTACTGTATTTTGTAAGTATTTAAGCAGACTGCTTCTGCTTCATGTTTATGAATTAATTAACTTGCCATTTGTAATAGCCCGTATTATATTTAAGTGCTATTGGGTAAGAGTTAGCATTTCTAGTAACGATACTGTGGTGAGATACGAACCAAGCACGATCACTATATGGGATATAAAATTATTAGGCCATATTCTTTTTTGAACCCTAAATTCCCCGTGGTCATTTGTAGTGGTAGTTTTCACGGACATTTTCAAATAAATCACTCGAGCCAAGTTTTGAGCCAAGGTTCGTGTGGTAGAGAAGTTGGCAAATGTTCCCAAAGAACGTTTTTTTCTTCTTCAGCAAAGTCAGCTGTTGATAAAGAGGCACATTAAATTGATGTTAAACTGATGTAGAGGTGGTATCCTATTTATTTGTATGGATTCATATAAGTTATTTATTAATGTTACTGTTCTGTTGTTATGTAGATATCATTACGTGAAATACGTTGCCAATAAATCACGTAAGTTAGTAAATGAAAAGTGCATGCTATCTCTTCCTGATATCAAGCTGTTCTCTGCAAGTAAACCCGACTCTTTCTCGCAGCATATTAAAAACCTAAATGTTGATAATTATAATTGTCCCAGAATGTAAAAAGGCCGCTTTAGACGACAGCATTTATGCTACGATGAATCTTACGATTAGCGATAGTGCCAGAGTGTGAAAGCAAGAATGCTACAATAGGACAAGATGCTATGGTATAAATTGATAACTTTTTTCTTTTTACGCTGGCACACTGCTTTCGCTAAGATTTATCGTACGAGAAATTTTATCGTCTAAAGCGGCCTTTAAGGTATGTTCGGTGCTCATACGAATAATGCTCTTGTACATTTTCTTTGCATATAGGCATGCAGTGGGGTACGGTAGCGAGTTGAGTAAAAACGGTGCGCGTCCTTATCCTAGTGTATGTAGGGGTGTGGAGTGGTGCAAGGGAGTATTTTCTGTGCACTCAAGAATGGAGGTTAGCCTCTGTTATTAGCAGCATTAAGCATTGACATGCTATAGTAACTAATTACGTTACAATTCTGACTATTTTTCAGGATTTCCTTTCTTTTCCTTTTCTTTCCTTTCCTTTTTTTCCATTCCTTTTATTTCCTTTCTGGTCCTTTTCTTTCCTTCCCTTTCCTTTCCTTCCTAACCTAACCTAATCTTCAAAAGATGAAACCATCTGTTGAATGGTTTGAGTATGCTATAATATTAACACAGCCGTTATTTCCACGTGAAAATCTGATTACTATTAATAGCACGTAAAGCTAGGTCATTGGAGTAACTGAATTGATGTAATAATTGCAGCTATTTAATAATAAATGTAGCATTTCAAATCCCGTGACATAACAGAACATGACAAATATAGGTATACATTGATTGAATTGTAAATTATATGTTCGGATTAATAATTAAGCAGTTGTTGAGGAATTGTAACGCGTAATTTTCTCTCAAAAGAGCCCTAAAGAAATAAGTTGGCAGAACCCTTCCATTCGATTAACTTTATCCTGGAAAAAATACACTGCTTTTTTCCTTTTCTCTAAGTTTGAGAAACTCAACGTCCCAATCGAGACCTAAATTGTGTTTCTGCTACAAAACGGCGTAAAAATCAGTCACTCAACCCAAATCGGAAACCAGTTTCTCACAACTTGAGTTTTTTTGTTTCTTTGCTGGAACATTACCTTGAAGGTACGTACATAAAATGACATCATAAAAGTTCCCATGAATCCGACTGGAGCTAACCTCAGGACGGGGCTGACTAAGAAGCATACCGATTATGAATTGTTGTAAATATGACGCATCTAAACTAGAGTACGAGCAATCCCTGGTAAGATCCCTCGTCGAAACTCAAATTTTCGTCTTACAGCTAGCGTAATGATGAGAATTGTGGAATACTGTAGATAGAGACGACCTAGACCCCCCCCCCCTAAATACAGATCTTTTGGGGTAAAATTAATATAATTTTTGGTAAAATTAGATGTATTTTACGTAAAAGTCCTCGGACCTTCCTCCCGCGAAACCAACTTTTAGAAACGTGCCTGAGTGTATAAAACAGCAGCGCTATGGATGGCACAGAAATTCGATCGTCCAAACTCGACCTCAGTAAGAGAGCCAGGAGGATCCCTTGATCCATCGGGACCATTCTTTTAATCTTTATAGAGTCTAAATAAAATTTATAGGGATGTTCCAAAACATAAAACTGGTTTTAGACCATAATGGCCGGCATATATGTTCGAGAATTGGTCAAAAGTCTATTTTTGTAATATATGTCAATGAACCCTCACGTGCACCCACCTGATCTTTCAGGGCATTTGTTTTTTTCTTATTCACTATAGTCCAAAACTGGGTAGCGATGTTCCCAAAAGTTAAAACTGGGTTTAGATCATAACGGCGGTCATTTTTTGGTCGCAATGTGGTCAAAAGCATACTTTTTGCAATATGTTTTAATGAGCCCACATGTGAACCCTCTGATCTTTCGGGTTCCAATTTTATATTATTCCTTATGGTATAAATAAAATTTATTGCCGTGTTCGCCAAAACTAAAACTGATTATTTACCAAAATGGCGTCCATTTTTGGTGGAAAATTTGTCAAAGATGAAACGTTTTGCTTCCTTTTTCAAAAAGCACTTTAGTTCAGAGAAAAATATTTAAAACTTCACTTAAATTTAATAGCCGTCACTGTGTTATTGCCTTGGCCGAAAGAAATGGTAATTGTAAGATAAGTGCCGAAAATTGGGAGCCTCAACGCCTGAACAAGGGGAACATGCGAACAGAAAAACGGAAGCTTATAAAGAATGAAGTATCAAATTAAAGAATTTTTCAGACTCTGAATATCAATATGAATTATTTTCTTCAAAAAACAAATTTGAGGGATTCGAACTTTATAGCAAAAAATTAAACTGATGGCCATTTTTAGATGAAATTTGGTCAAAGACTTTTTTATTTAAAAAAGAAAAGAAAAGAAACTTTCACGTTGAGACAAAAACAAAAGTAAAAAGGACGCACTTCCTTATTTGTTTTCATCTAAAAAAAGTGGTAATTATACCATAACCCTCGGGAATCGGGAATCTGGAGGCCCGAAAAGGGGGGCTTGAAAAATGAAGGTTTTCTGCAGTGTGTCATATTATGAGCCATTCCCGACTGCATGCGAATATGATTTATTTTTCTAGAAAAGAATTTTACGGTTTCCAAATTTATACTAAAATAAAACTGCTAAAATTAAAGCAAAAAATTTCGGCCATCTTTCTTTCTAAACCGTTTCATAATCCCTATAACTTTTTCTGAATAAAATAATTTACATTCATATTCTATCGGAAATCTACTCATTTGATGACTTGCTCAAAAACTTCATCTTTCATGCCTCGAGGTTCCCAACCCCTTATCCGGGTCTCGAGGTTCCCAAATTTTTGGAGCCTTTATCGTATATTTAATATACCTTTGGGCCAAAACAAGTAACCCAGGGTCGATTTTGAAGTTTTATTGAGTATTTTTTCCTTCAGCCATATTTTGTTTTCTTTAATACAGCCAAAAGCAGTCTTTGACAAATTTTCTACCGAAAATGGCCACCATTTTATTTATAAGCAGTTCCATTTTTCTGGAAATTTCGATTTCCAAATTTTTATGAATAATATAATTAAAATTTATATTCAGTCGAAAATAATCTTAATTCGATACGACCTACTTTATAAATGTTCATTTTTCTTTTCCCCAGGTTTGGGTGTTCAGGCATTTGGGGGGACATTTATAGTACAATTACCATTTCTTTAGGCGAAGATGATGACAAAGTGCCAGTTTTGAAGATCAAGTGACTTTTAAATATTTTCTTTCAACTCAAGTGATTTTAGAAAAAGCAAAAATAATAAAAAAAATCGTCTTTGACCAATTTTCAACCAAAAATGAATGACCGCTAATTTGGTGTAAAGTCAGTTTTAATTTTTGGGAACATCTCTATAAATTTATTTATACCCTAAAGAATAAAAAAAATGGTTCCGATGGACACTATCCCATTTATATCATCAGCCAGTCTACTAGACTGATCCGGTAAAAACTGTAAAGTATACGTCACGAAGTCAAACTGTCTAAATTCAAATATAGGTATTTTCTTACACCATTTACTTTTTTTTAAATATATATATATGTGGGGGCTCAAAAATTTCGGTGTTGACCCAGCAT
>JAGDQP010032716.1:5193-21119 GCA_022664845.1 Lepisma saccharinum | reverse complement strand
TTTGAATGAGGAAGCGACGGTGATGAATATGATGATTTACATCGAATGACCACTTCCAGCATTTAATTAATATTAGACATAGATGGAAAAGACTTTTATCATTCACCAGCTCCATTAAGAAGTTCTCATCCATCCGTTTTTCTTCTACTGTCCGGATGCCTTATTGGATGATAGAAATTTCGGTGATGTGGTATGTTGACTTCCCTTCCTAATCTTCTTCCCGCATCTATGAAGCCTGCAAATGAATCAGTGTACAGAAAAGACAGTCTTTTGATAGTAAATTAGGAAATGGTACGTTTATTATCAAAGCGAGAGCCCACCTGGCTGTTCTGGTGGGGATCATTGACCCTTCCTCTCTATTGATTAGGACTCTCTGTTAAGTAGCTATGGCAACCTCTGAGAGGGGAGGCTTCAAGTTTTCTCTGAAATCAGCAATGTTGCCAGAAATGTGTATATTGTTTATCGGAACACTAATTTGGCGGGTAGAAGACTTCAGATCGTTTTACACCAAAATGCTGCACAATTGTTGAATATAGTGCAGCTAAGTTGCATATAGTGCGAAATTGTCTACTAAAGGGACCATAGGATCTGAAGTCATATTGTTCGGAACTATAGTTATATGTAAAATGTAATGATTCCTCCAGGTCTATAGTTTTTTTATGACTTATATCTATTCATTGATTTACATAAGAGAACATTAATGGATAATAGAACTATCCAAGATCCAAGAACGCAATTAAGTTTAAAATTTTGCTCTTTTCGCACATAATTTTATTGGTATAAAGTTAGCAACATTTTTTTTTACAATATGCCTAAAATAGTTGACTTCATTTTCATAAATGAAATATTTTAAATATTTCTCTAAATCGTGCTTTAAGAATAAAATGTATATTTTTACATGTATATTTGTGTGTGTGTGTGTGAGTGAGAGAGAGAGAGAATCATTTTAAAATCTGGCCTCATATTTACTAAATGTTTTCGAGATATTGTGCCCGTATTTATAATTTTTATTTGAAACGTAACACCGTTATAACTTACAATCCATTCGATTTTTTTTTAATTCTAGCTTAAACTTATAGATAGCTGTTACTAGCTAGTACTGTGCCCAGCGCCGGATTTATATGTCTAGGCGCCCTAGGTCCATGAACTCCAGTAGCCTCCCCCCTCCCTTTCCCTTCCCATTTTAACAAAACCTCCGTCTTCTCGTTATTTAATAATAATAAGCTAAGTAATTGTTTTATTATGGACAAAAATAAAACTCCCCTCCACCCCCTCTCCCGTACAAAATCAAATCTTAATTTAACAATTATCCAAAAGAAAGAGTCAAAATCATAGTTTCCTCCTTCCTTTCAGACCACGAGGAATCGAAAAATGTATGTCATATCTCTGTCTGAGTTGTAGTTAATGATTTCTAGTTGGGAGGGCAAACAAATATAGAGATGAGAATACTAAGTGAAAAGGATCTGCCAGTTTTAAAGTCAAACTTTTTTACCACTGTTTCAGGCCATGACAAATCCAACGGTGTATAGATCATCTTTGTCGGACTTCTAGGTAATACAAGCTATTTTTATTCACACAATAATACTATCAAGCAATTTCAACAAAATAAATTAGTATTAATGATACATAAACACAATTAGTAATTGTTGCTCATAAAATATAATTTTATTTACCTTCAAAACAATTTTCACTACATTGAATTCGTGAACATCTGTTTGACTGTTAAACACCATCTCCGGAAGTTATTATCTCCTGCAGATATAAGGTCAAGTAAGGGAGAAAAGCGGTTTTCTAGTGCTATAAAAGACAGATTAGGATATTTTTGAAATTTGTAAAGTCTTTAGCCATCTTTATATCTGACCGGGATAGGGTATGGGAGGATAGTGGCCGGAATCTTAGTTAAGGTACCATCCTGACGTTCGTGTGGTGAAACTGAAGGAAACTCTGGAGAACCTCAGTCAGGACGATTGGCAACAGGATTCGTAAGCACGGTACCTACCCATTGGGGACCCAAAATTACACTTTAGTTTTCCTCATATACAAAACCTAGCCTAAATTTTGCCTTCGTGCATGTAGAGTGCTTTAACACAAAGTACCTGTTGCCCGTTGGTAGAGGTATATATGTATGTAGCATTGCCAAAAAAATGATTATTAGTTATACAAAGGCAAAAATAGGAATAAATAATATTCCTAACATAAACTTTTTTTTTTTACTATTTGCAATGTAAATTAACCTCACTTTAAATAATCTGAAGTCCTTTATGTACGAGAGGCCTCCAGGTCAATGGTGTTTGGCGCTTCCCCTACATGGTCCTTAATGTTTTTGCTAAATATTTTTCTTCTCGTGTTTTAAATAACGATTTCTATTTTTTCGTGTGAATTGCGCTCCTTGGAAAGGTGTTCCCCTAAGCCCGGTTTTAGTGGGCCTAGAGTTAATCCGACCCTGATAGTACCAGCTCGATTTTTTTTTCAACAAACTGATGTTCTTCCTTTTCTGTGCTCTTTTACACAGCTGCTTCTTCAAAACATCAAGAAAGTTTTTAGAGTAGTTTCGATCCGCCTTTTTGTCTGTAGTGTGTTCTAAGCTTTAAAAAATCAAAACATGTATTTAATTTATATTAGAGCTCTGCACACTACAGACCATCCATGACGAAAAACCATCTGCTATTAGAGATGACATCCTGTGGCGACAAGAAACATATCCGGGAAAGACGATGGAGAAGGTACAAAAATAGTTTCTATTCTGGACAACATCCCAACCTTGTCTTGTGTGACTCAGTAAAGACTTCTTCAAAAAATCTGACCTAAGCATGGTTGGAAGCTGCGATGCCTCGCAGGTGCTGGTCAGAAATCAGTCCTTTTTCTTTTTTTTAAATAAATCACGACGAATTGGTTTATGAACATTTCTGAAATGCACTTTATATTAACAACAGTTTATGATAATGAAAAATAATTGTTAGTTTATTCTTACAATCATGAATCCATGTACGTAAATAGCCATCCTGTCTTTAATTATAAAAATCTTTTACGTTTATTTCACTTTGCGCAAAACAAATAAAGTTTAAAAGGCTCTTTCATTACTGGATGCAACATGTAATACAAAGTAACGCTTGTTGGGGGATGGGAGGCGAAATTATATAGACTTGGTGCGTGACGTCAAGTTAAATCTCTAAAATACATGAAAGGTAGTAATCCACATTCTCCCCCAGGAAAAAGCATCAGTGCAACAATATTGTGGTATTCTCGGTTCCCTTTCATATGGTTAGGTAAGAGTCATTACTGGTTAGACTAGCAATCGCTAATATCGGAGATTCCCAAGTTTTCATTTACTAATTGGAAATCCGTATGACTTTTCTCTCTTTCTCATGTAAACTATTCAATGTTCCATTTAACATTATCATTACTCTGTCATTCCAGGAGGAAAGGCATCTGATCTTCCCTGTACCACATTGCAGGGCTAAGAACCATGTGATACAGGTCAAGTCTTCCTAAAATTTCCAGTTCTGGGGAAGAATTCTCCAAATCTCTTTACCTCATCCAAGTCTTAGGTTTCTTTTTTCTTTATTTTACCGTATTATTTGAAATAACGAAAATCAGATTCGGATATCTAAGATCAGAATGTGGATTACTCAACTGAATCTGCACGCAAAAACTTACGGATATTGGAAATCCAGATCGAAATTCGAAATCAAGGTTTGAATCCATGAATCCAGGGCCGACGATTGGGTAATCTGAAACCTGGACCCAAATCTCAGATCCAGATCTGAACCCATGGACTCAGTTCCGAAAATTCGGTTATCCAGAACTCAGACCTAAAGATTCGGATATAAGCTTTGATCCGGATATTTGAGATCGGAACCGTTTGGCAATCCCTAATTTGGCAAATGGAATATCACACTGTACTTATATGCTTTAGTTAGCACATAGGATCGGAATGACAGTTCCATTTAAGCTGCATAGGGGTGGACTACATGCAACTAAATGCAGCCCGCAGTCAAGTGGCGAAAATCGAGTCAGTCAATGTATATGTTGCGTCGATAAAATGCCTATTTTCTATTTTAAACTGTGACATTATGAAAACTAAATGTAGCTTATTTTTCAAAATGTCCCTATTTTGTTGACATACTGTTGGGGGGGGGGGGGTAAATTATAGTATTTTCTTTGGAGGGTTAAAGTAACAGTCCTCTTTCGTACATGAGGAAATAGTTAAGGAGACACACTCAAGATACCATTAATGGCACAGTGTGAACAATTGTGGGAGCAAGAGTAAAAGGGTAGCTTGAGCGAGACCTTCTAATCAGGCAAAAGAAAATACTCAGTCAGTGCTTTTCCTTAATTACTTGCTTACTCCATGACTTACGGAACTCGCAAGTTCATCGCCGTAGTAACAAACGTTCTCCATAGGGTTCTTACGGTATTTGTGTTCCAAATACAATAACATTATTAGAGTAGCGGGAATTTCCTGTATAAATTATCTCTGCAAATATAATTTTACGTCCTTCTACGTATATTGCATCGTTTACACGATCACTTTGCTTGTAGATTAGTGCATTTTGAGAACTATTGCCAAATTGAGCTCTGTTATGGTTTTCAGGCCCTAATACTGTCGCCGGGAATTGCTATAGGCCTACTGCTTTTATTATAGCAGTTCTGGTATTTGGACAGCACAGAACATTGCTCTGCTTTTCAAGGAATTCAGCTGCACGCAACAATAATAGTATTTCCTCTATTTTGTTTACTGAAATTCGTTGATGTGGCGTATTGCCCTTCAGCTACGTTCTAAAGACGTTTTGGTCTCGGTGAGACACCAAGTGCTGGCCAAATGTGACCAACTGGGATGATATAGTTGCACAGCTGAAATATCAAGTTTCTTTTTTGAATTTGAATGTTATTTATGGCTTGTAGGCATCTAAGGTTCAGGTCGAATATCAAACTTCTTCTAGGTAACTTAATGCAGTAGGTTAATGTTTTCAAGAAGTTAAACCCCTTCAATGCTAACACAAAAGTCCTTATAAATATATCCTACTGGAACAACATTATCCTAACAGGAAGGGGGTACGGGGAAGAAACCCCATTATTCCTTGCTGCAGGCACCATCCTAGCAATAAGATAGGCTGGAGCAGAACGGACGGCTACAAATAGAGATTCCCATTTGAGAAAGACTAACTTCCATTAAACTTCTTTCACTCACTCACTTCGATAAATATTTGACCTATAAAATGGATTCTTCAAGCCTTAAATTTTCGAATCTAGATATTAGGATAAGCCAATCAGCGAAGAAAATATATCTTAACAAGTTGCAGCAGCCATTTTCCCTGAAGGCTGAGTGAATCTATTAGGTTGCTTTGATTAAAACTTTTTTTTTTTTTTTTTAAGTTTCCTTCTGATATTACATTGAGATAAAAGAACGCAAGCAATATGGAAAGTGGTCTACTGACCAATTTTACGTGTGTAAACACGTAGTGTACACCAACAGAAACAACGATAACTCTTGGTTCCTTATTAACGGCATGTAGTTAAATTGAGGGACTGTAAATTAATGTTATTGCTGTGTATGTTGTAAACAAATTTGTTAGAGGAAATTATTGTAATTAATTTCATGATTCGGAAAGACAGACGCTAATTCTATCTTTTACTTTGTGATGGAAGCAGGAGCAGATCTGGAAGTATCGTAATCTTTTACTCCCAATTTCCTTCCCAAATGTGATTTTGTAATTAGGTAGGTAGGGGACGAGGAAAATAGGAAATAAACAGAGAGAGAGGAAGACAGCATGAGAGAGGAAGAAAAGGAAAATCAAACAAAAAGCAGCTTCAGAGAGTGGAAAGACTCACCACAAGGAATGTGATTAAGTTTCGTAATGTAACTATAGGGGGCTCTGTCATTTCAGCAATTTTTTTGCTGTTCAGTTGGCCTGACCTTTATCTTTTAGTTGTTATTTTTTTCTTCTATTTCCAAATAGTGTTTAGAACCTACTAAATACTTTCAGTAACAACAAAAGAAAAAAAACTAGAAAATCCTCTCTCTTTCTCCCTCCCTCGCAGCAAAGGTTATTTCTACCAATGTGAAACATCAGGGGAAATGCTCGAAATCTCTTTTGCTCTTTCTCTCTTCCTCTTCTCACTCTAGGCCGGAGTAAAATCTAATCTTCCGTTCATTTTCATTGACTCTCTTACTCTTTCCTCTTCCCCTTTCTCTCTCTCTCTCTCGCTCGCTCTTTCTGTCTTTCTTCCTTTCCCTCTTCACATTATCATCGAATTTCTCAGATCTGAAAAACTAAAAATGTTAGCACACCATTTTATAAGTAATCAGTACAACTTTCTATATGTATAGTATTGTTTTACAGAACTCTCTTGTTCTCTGAGCACTCAACTCCTCAGAGTTCTTGTTAAAATTTCGAAATTCACAACTCAATCCTTCATGTTTTATTTATTTATTTATTCCGATTACATTTTTAATTGTTTTAATACATTACGATTTCCTATGAATATCTCGTACAGTATATCTACATGTTTTCAAGTGAAGATCTTGTAGCTAAAAAACAGTTCCTTTTAACTTCCAGAGAAATTAAAATATAATCGTTTAACAAAATGTTATCTTTTGATAAATCAAATGACAGCTGAACTTTATTCTACTCTTTGCTAAAAGATATTTTTCCAGTATTCAAAGAAGTCATTTTCGTACATAGCGTCGATTCATAGTTAAATACCTTTTCCACTTGCTCGCAAGTTTTTTGATTCCTGTATCGTAAAAATCCTCGGTAGAAGTGCAACGCCACCCACTTTTATACCCCTAACTCCACCCTAATGTCCTAAACAGATGATAATCGTATGGCGATAAATCAGGGTTATATGGGCGATATTTTTCACTTAAGTCCAGTACATTTCCGTTATTTGCTTTTGGGTTCGTTCATTGAAAAGTTGATTATAATGCACTGGGCAACGACGTACAGCTTTCTCACTCATCGTGCTAACTACTAAAGAAATTTGTACAAGGTAAAGAAAGATCATACGAAATATATATATTTGCTTTTTGGCTGAGTTAATGTTTTAAAATTTGGAGTTAACCCCAACTTTTCGCAAAAATATTTACCAAAAAAGCACTACATTATACACCATATGATATAGTATTCTTTAAAAGTGATAAGAAAATGAAAGAGGAATAAACCAGCAAAAGATACAAATATAATATTCATCTTCAATGTCGTCATTTGTCTCTTCTTTCACTAAATGCAGTTTCACATCAGGCAAATGCCGGGATGGCACCTTTAACTTAGGCCGACATCTACACGCGTCCTTTCCCCTCCCGTATCCCAGCAGAATAGGCCCCATGCTTACGTTTTATAGACAATTTATGTAAATATTTTCAGAAAGCAAAACTTTCAACTGAGAAAAGAACATATCCTTTTATATCTTCATATTATTTTTCATTATCCTCTTTATTGTGATTCACAAAATATGTCTGGAGGTATCAGTGAGACCTTTCGTCGTTTATTTTTATAAAATTACAGAAACCTACACTCTGCACTAATTTGTATATCCCACTTAAATATAAATGAGTCAATATTTGAACTTTTTTTTTTTGCTTTAAGATACTTAATTGTATTGCATTGGTCTACATCTTACTTTAAAAAAGTTATATTACAATTGTTGTGTATATATTATAATTTGTCAGCGTTGAAATAACGACATCAATAGTTATAACCAAATAAATGATAAAGTAACTTGTATTTGAAACAGAATTCAATCCTACCACACACTGTTTGTCATTCCACGCGATGGACGCATATTCTATTTTTGGTCTAACTAGGATTTTATCTTCTTATTTGTTTAAACTCGCTAAGCCTTAAACTCGTTGCATTGTTGATAATAAAACCAACCAATTTTCTGATTTCTTCTATGGCTTTGTGACAATTAACAAATTTTAAACTAAAGTAAAAGTAAATACCAAGGTCTTTGACGTCACTTACATCACTTACTTTGACATTTTTGTATTATTCGCCATATATATATTTACATAGTATAATAATAATAATAGGGGGCTCCAGCTAGTGGTCAGAGCGTGTCCCGGGTTCAATTCCCGGCTGGAGCACCCCACTTTTCAGAGTCCATCCAGCGTCGTGAGGGAAACTGGGGAGTCACGTGAATAAGACGTGACGATCACTTGGTCTAGAAAGTCCCTGATACGCCTATTCGTGGTCAAGGTGACGCGCAGTGCTGACCTAACGGCCGTCTTTCAGGTGGAAGCAGTTCCACCAACCGCGGGCAGATGGTGTTAGGGCAGGCTCACGACCACTAGGTCTGTAACGCCAGTGGTTATTATTAATAATAATAATAAAACGTAAGACCGAGAGATCGTCCACCATATAAGTTTAATTCTTTACAAAGATCATGCATCTACATTAGTGCCTTACATTTTACTAATTCCATCCACACGTAATATTTTTTTCTTAGCGTATAGAATGATGAATAATCTTTCCAGTTTAACATAGGTAGAACATAGGAAGTGAGGTCCTGCGTAGGTGGGTTGAGTATGAAGCAGGTATGATGCACTCAACTCAGAACGTTTTGTAAACACATTTTATGCAGAGCTTTAAAAAATTTATAAGAATTTCCGGTCTAGAATAGAGGGAGAAAAAGACGCTTAATAGTATTTTGTAGTGGCATTGGATGGGAAAAAGCTACAGAAACAGAGAGAGAAAGAGGTTCACCCAAGAGACCGGATGTTTCTCCATCATGCTTTTTCCTTTACCCATTTACCCTTTTTAATTCAGTTGGGATGCTTTCGAAGAAATACTCAAATGAGGAAATAGAAAATTTGTGTGCCTGAAAGTTTTTACTCATTTCCTGGAATATTATAGAGACCAGCCATGTCCAAAAAAAAACAACTAGTGGGTAAATAAATGTGAACTATTTAATTTGTTCAGAAGAAAAATGTAATAACTAAAACGAAATTTTTCAGATAAGTCAATATAAAACGTAAATAAGATACACGTTAAAGATAGTACAATTCTAATTTTATATACAGTATTTAAATAAACACGATGAAGTGGTGAAATTCCGAAAATAATGGAAAAGAGATTAATGATAATTTTTAACAAGATCACAGTAGTAATTTATTTCAATAAACATTCAAAAAACATAACTGCTCATTAAGCATTATGTTTCTCAATACGCATAACGTAGATAATATACATCTTTAAGGAAATAATTTTGCATCTTCGCCCTATCATTGTAGCTGATTCTTTTCTTGAAAGTCTGCGACTGTTATCGATATATGAGTAGTTTCATTCGACTCCTTGTAATAAGTTCTCGGGTTCAATGTATGTTGCAGGACAGGTGTTCGGAATTCAAGTTTTTAAGACTTTAAAATCGTCTTCATTCGAGTCAAGCCAATGATAAACAATACATCAGTTTACCTTATTCAGGGACTTTATTTGGATCATCACTCTGATCTTCAAGTCACAGAACAGGTGTCATCATCATCATTTTTATTGGACAGGTTGTATGTACGTTACAGTTGTGTAAAGTATTAAGTGTACTCAATTATATAGTGCGAATTACATTTGAATATTTCAATTAATGATAGATGTCACCACTGTGACTCAGGATGGCCAACACCTTAGTGTGCTCTCATCCTGTGCGCGCCGTCAGAGATTAATTCACGACGAGGCCCAATGAACAAAGTGGTTCGAAGCCCACTTCACCAAAATCTGTAGAAACCGAACTCATCTGTTCGTTTAGAATGTACTGTAACAAAACAGTCAGTTAATGTCACCGCCGTTACAAAATGGTACACAAGTTTTCAATTGGATATTCTCGTTGCTTCATGTTTGATGTATAATAGCAATAATACGTTGTGTTCATTACTGATTGATCTGTACCTATGTATTGTAAACTATATTTAATATGCAATTATCTAGAGTAACGCTTGTAGTGCTATCCAAAATTTTCGGGACTGGTGCTGTCATCTGTTGTAAACCTTACCTTTGGACTAATGGTCACCATCACCCTCGAAGTAGTTCCCATCCGCACTTACACACCGGTCCCAGCGCTTCTGCCACTGGTCAAACACTTTCTGGAAGTCCTGTTCTTTGAGGGTGCTTGTCACCGCCAGCGATGCTTCTTGAATCCTCTCTAGAGTGTCGAACCGACGGCCTTTCAACTTGCGTTTCAGTTTTGGGAATAGCGCGAAGTCGCAAGGTGCCAAATCTGGCGAGTACGGTGGGTGGGGTACAACCGCCATGTTGTTTTGTGCCAAAAAGATTCTGGTGAGCAAGGACGTGTGACAGGGCGCGTTGTCGTGATGCAGCAGCCAGTTCCCTTGACGCCAAAGTTCGGGCCGTCGTCGCCGCACGTTTTCACGGAGCCGTCGCAAAACGTCACAGTAGTACACAGAATTCATTGTTTGGTTGGGTGGGACGAATTCTTTGTGCACAATTTCCTTGGTATCAAAGAAAACGATGATCATGCTCTTCACTTTGCTCTTCACCTGTCTCGCTTTTTTGGGTCTTGGAGAGCCCGGGCTCTTCCACTGGGATGATTGTTGCTTTGTCTCTGGGTCATAACCGTAAATCCAGCTCTCGTCGCCAGTGATAACACGTGACAAGAAGGTTGGATCATCAGATGCGGTCTGACGAAGGTCCGTGCACACTTCAACACACTGTGCCTTCTGATCGGCAGTCAAGATCCTTGGCACAAATTTTGTGGCGACACGATGCATGCCCAATTCAACAGTCAACATTTCGTTGACATGTCCCATAACCAATACCCACTTCATCCGCAAGGTCTTGAATGGGTCGACGTCGATCTGCACGAACCAATTGTTGAAGTTTGGCAACATTGTCTGGCGTTGTGCTGCTAACGGGCCTTCCTGTGTGAGCATCATCTTCGACGTCTGTACGGCCGGCCCTGAACCGAGCATGCCACTCAAACACACGCGTACGGCTCATGCTCTGTCCCCCAAACACTTGTTGAATCATTGCAAAGGTCTCCGTAGCACTTTTTCCGAGATTCGCACAGAATTTGATACACACGCGCTGTTCTGTTCGCGGATCCATCGTAAATTCGCCACACACCAAACACAGAGTATTACGGAAATCACTGTGGACACGCAACACGTCCTCCCAGCTGAATGCCACTCTGCACACTGACTCATCAGGTATGCAGCTCTCGCCACCTAGCTGTGCAATGCTCTACTACTCCTACTTGCCAGATGGCAGCACCAGTCCCGAAAATTTTGGATAGCACCTCGTATGTCAATTATTGATTATGTCAATTATATACAATATTATTTTAATGCAATTACTTGGGAATGATGAACGATCTCCGACTTCCCAAAGTCAGTGGCTCTTCGGCACGGTTTTATCCAAAATTCCAGAAGATTCACTCCCCGAGCACCAGAAACCGTTCATCATTATCCATATCAAATTTTAATTTAATGTGAAAGACATTTCTTATATCTTAGGACATTTCTTATAAGCAAATGCTTGTGTGAGTCAATATTCTCTCCCCACTATACTTATATTTATACTTCTATCACTATACTTCTATAGTCTGTACTTCTATATCACCATAATAAATTACTATACTTCTATCTATACTTCCATTTCATTAATAATTGAATACTACATTTTATATTGGTAACATTAACTCTATTTCCGCATTAGTTACGTTTACTACCCGTTTTGCAATTAACTGTTTGATGTTTTTATCATTTTCTCTTCTTTTTTGATTGGTATGTTATTATAAATATGAGGTGTTAAGTAATACGTTTGATACTGAGTTAATGATTTTCTCGTTCTTAATGTTTCTAGATTATTCTGTGTAATATTTCTAGTTCCATACCTGTGTGAAATTTTACTCCATTCGTTTAAATTCTCTTTAACATACATTAGAACAGATTTTACGAGTAACACTGAAAATTCTTTATACATCAATTCTACTCTATTATCTAAATCTTTCTTCAAGCATATTCGTATGGCTTCAAGTGAGAAGGATAAGCAGCAGACCAACTTAGAATATCATACTGAAGTATTCTTTGTACGTACAATAGCATGATATATCATACGTAAAATTTTCATACTAACAATATTTCGTAGTGGAACAAATTTCTACAACAGTTTTCGTAAACTTTGAGAAGTGTATTGTATGTGTGAAGACCATTTTAAATTCTTATAAATAATTATACGTAAATATCTTACACTTTATTTGTTAACAAGGCAATTGCATTTATAATTTCCTGTATATTTACATTTATATAGTTTTAGTATCATGCTTTGAAGCTGTCCAACTGAAGTTCGTGAATAAATTACGTATGTGACTGGCTTTCTGAGAGTTTAATACCAAGAGGTTATCTATAAGCCACACATTTATTTTATGAAGTTCTAGTTCAGCTTTTATGAATGTTTCTGTCCATGTATACTTCCGCTGACAGTAATTGAGAAATCGTCCGCAAATGGTTGAATGTATCTATTTAGTTTCAGTTTCCATAAATCATTAATATCATATAACGAATAGAAGTGGTCCTAGCACAGTTCCTTGAGGAATCCCATACTTTACATTTGTAAAACTACTCATACACTCACCTATTTGAACAACCTGTTTCCTTACCTTTAAATAGCTATTAAATCAAGATAATGCTATGCCTCGTACTCCACTATTCTCAAGTTCAACCAAGAGAATTTCATGCGAGATTGTATCAAATGCTTTGGCAAATCGAGGAGTTATAAGCTTCTCATTTTTGTCAATAGTTTTTACAAATTATTGCTGTAACAGCTCGGAACCCACATTTATTGCATGGAAATTGATATAGGCCTGTAATTGTTTTAATCACGTTTGGTCCCTTTTTTGTATAGGTTTTATTATAGCAATTTAAAATTATTTTGAAAAGATCTAAGCTTAAATTAAATATGTATTGTAGCGGTTTAAGAATAGTTTTCTTTAATACATTTGTAGATGTTTCTTCCAGAAGATGTTTTAGGTTTTAGTTCATCTATAAAATTTAAGATTTCTTGCTCGGTAATTGGTGTGAGGAATATAGAATTTATGATCTTATTTTGTGAAACTGAGTTTACATTTGTTCCGTTTATAGACACTTTGCTAGCTAGTGTCTCGCCAGCAGTTGAGAAACAATTATTGAATGTATTAACTATTAATTGTTGATTTCGTTCAAACCTAACCAAATCTTCAATTGTGTTAATATGATCTACTTCTGAATTTATTTTGTTACTTTTATCTATGATGTCAGCGATTATTCTCCATATTTGACTACACTAGTGTCAAAAATTAAAGCAAAACGAAGCAATCTCCACAGAAGTAATATATTTCTTGAAACACTTGATGTTACAGGAAGGTATGCATGAGTAGGGTATACAAAGAAATCAAAATTGCAAAGAAACATCATTTATACTTCCACCAATATAGCTCTATGAGGGCAGGCATTGTCATCAATCAGGAAGAAATTTTCTCGCACATGATGCCGAAACTCTCTCAAATGTACTGTCAAGATCTAATCGCGATATCTGGTAGCAGTTTTTCCTTGTCCATTTACCCTGGTGGTTTTGCGTAGAGGGAGGCGTTCTTCCGTATTGATCACGTTCGATGATGTTGGAAGGATTGTATCCTGTTCCCTATTCTCCCCAGATGATGCACCGTCGAGAATCAGACTATAGGGTAAACCATGACTCATCACTGAATAATACGAACGTCCAATTTTCATCTGCCCAATGACTGTGATCTCGACAACATTGTAAAGGATTCCTTCTCTGATCACGTGCAAAGGCACACCAACTACCGGTCACCTTCCATACAGTCATCTTACCCCTAGCCTTCTATCCAAAGTTTTCCTAGATATTTGCCTTCCAGTTGAAGCAGCGTGGTCTGATGCCAGTTGACGGATACAACTCCAATTGTGGCGCCTGGCTTCTATCAGCAAATAACGATCTTTGTTTCCAGATATAACTCTTGGATGTCCTTGACCGGTCTTCTGGACGTGTCTTCGGTGTCAGTCAACAGTCTCCAAGGACGATTAACCACTGAGGAATTCACTCTGAGTTATCTGACTACTTTGGTCTATAATTGTGCAGCTTCCAATGGTTCTCCAGCGTAAAGCGTCATTTAACAGTCGCCTGTTAGTCGTTTCTAAGCTGTTCAGTATCATTGGTACCATCTGTCTTTAAGAAACACTGATAATCAACACCTTCGTATACTTTAGTAGACGTCATTTTTACAGCCTAGAGCTGCAGTCACTTGCTATACTAGCGTCAATCCTTCGTTTCTACCATTAACTATATCCTTCAACATTAAAACGGATAGAAATATGTTTCTGACCATGCATAGGTATCATACGACATTTTAAAACAATCATTTATCACTTTTTGCAAATTTTGCTTTAATTTTGGACACTAGTGTCGTATTGTTTCTAAATTCAGAAATTTCCTTTTTATAGTAATCAATTTAACCTGTTTTATCAATTGTGTGACTTTATTTCTATATTTTGGTAGTACGTTTTTAATTCTATATTATTTTGATTTCTTATGACTTAGTCTATCTCTCTTCCTCGTATAGAGGGTTACAAGCCTTTTGTAATCCAAGGTTTTAGTTTCTGAAATTTGTTGCTTGTGTTTCTTATCTATTTTTATAGCACATTGCATATGATTTTTCATTGATTGAATGAAATTAGAAGTTGCAGTATTTACACAAGTACATTAAACTACTTTCTCTCAGTCACATTTCTTTATTTAACAACTTATAATTAATAGTAGTTTGGTAATATGATATTCTTTCTCTCTTAGGCATTACAAAAGGAATATTTATCACCTATCGCATAATATTTGAAAAATTTGAAGGATAGTTCCCTATTCCTAATGCAACCAAAAATTTGTTAAGAATTAATTGAATTATATGTATGACCTTTAGGCATCTACGGCTCAGGCTGGGATAGGGGAGGGGCATGGATGCCTGAAGATGTCGGCCAGGGCCTACGTTGAAGGAGCTATTCCTGAATTTGCCTTGTGTGACTGAGGAAAAGCCTTGCAAAACCTGTCAGGATGGTCGGTCACTAGGATTGAACCCACGACCTCTCGAATGCTACGCGAACGCTATACCACCGAGCTGCGGCGCCTCGGTAACTTGATTAGAGATACATTTCAGTTAATGTGTATGAGCTAGAGATGATCAGAACATCAAAGGAAAACAAAATCATAGAAATATTTACGAATTGTGCATAGAAATTGCAGTTCAAGGAACAGTTCCTTCCAAAATAAAGACAGAACCTCGAATAGCTCCTAAAGACTCATCTACAAGAAGATTATTCGGAACTATCGAAGAGGTCTTAAAATAAGTATGAAAGCAGTTTAAAATATGTAGTCACAACTCAGTTTCAAATATCAAGCCCGATATCGCTAGCCTTGTAAGTGGAATTCAGCACCAGCCCTCTTATTTATAACGTTCCCTTTTCCCATCCAACTTGCAGTGGATAAGGTGAGTCTTGGTAAAATAATATTAATGTCAATTTCTAGCCTGGGTGGTCATGTAACGTTTTGTATAGATGTGTTATATTAATTACTTCATGTTTCAGTTTTTTTCTTGCAACAATTAAAACTATAATTTTTAATTTGTATTGAATCATTCGAATAAAAAATAAGAGAAATATTCACGAAAATAAAATATTTGATGCTTTTGACGATCTCAAATCTTAAGTCTTGGTGGTCCTTGGATACAAAAATAAATAAATAAAGGTGGGGTTCCATCATAAAGAAAAGGTTAAGAACTGCTGATATACAGTATGCTTTCTTTTACACCTTGTGGTTATGCAACCAACTCATCATTAAAGTAACGTGTGTAGCCTGGCAAGCAGTTAAACGCAGAAAATTCATACATACACTGTTTCTTTTAGCAGTGTCCCCAAAATTTGGCGTTCTCATTTG